>BPLQ01002538.1:0-41772 GCA_021605075.1 Caerostris darwini | reverse complement strand
AAAGTTCCATATATTCTGGTTATATTTAAGATATTTTTTATTTAGACATGGATATTCGAAATATTTATATATTAATGAAGTACATTTTCAAATGAATCTGTAAACAGTGGTTGATAAATTTGAAGTGTTTGTACATTGACTAAAACATAGAAAACAGCTAATATATGTAACAGCGAATACATGCTATTTGAATCTTACAAATTCGACAAATTAAGTTAATATAGGTAGATTATATAATCAATATAATCCACTTATCCATATATAAGGATAGGTAGATTACATTGTATATATGTATATTGATCTACCTACATAACCTGAATCATTATATAGGGATTAGGATTAGTAATCCATATCTGCAATATATACATATACAGTATATATTGCAGATATGGATTACTAATCCTAATCACTATATAATGATTAAGGTTATGTAGGTAGATAGATTATTGATTCATTATTTCAGCACACTGAACTTATACATGCGACTTTATTCATGATTTCGATGAAATAAAGCAATATAAGAATGGCTTACACCAGGGGTGGCCAACCCAAACGATCTTGCGGCCCACTTTGGAAATGCATTCTCCCTCCGCGAGCCGCCTATAAAATTATTTATTCTCATACTAGATTGAGACCCACTGTAGACATTTTTGGAGTGAAAAATTGAAGCATAATGAGGTATTATTCTTACATGTAAACATAGATTATATAATAATACTGATACTAAACGCATTGCAAAGAAATATAGAACACTCAAAATGAAATCATTCAAAAATATTTATTTGACTAGTGCAATATGTGTTTCTCCACTCTTTCACTTGGCTTTTGCAAATCGATGCGCGCTCATCATGAGTTCGCAGAATGTAATTGAATTATTCTGCGAACTCATCACAGTAAACTCATCCATAAAGCAGGCACTATCTGTCCTCTATTCGCAAGACTATTATTTTAAAATCAGAGTTCATTTTTTGTCATCCTTTCGACAGTTCATTTTTGAATAGAGGGATGACATATAATGTATTATTTGTAATACATTGGTTTTCCCTACCTTGGGTATCATAAAGTAAATATATTTTGTAAAAATGTGATGTGATGATCTCACGGGCCGGAAAAATATTCAAGGTGGACCGCGGGGTGGCCACTCCTGGCTTACATGATCCTTATTTCCTCCTGTGGCACCAGAGCGCTAGACATTCGGCCATTCAGACCCATTTTTGAAAGTAGTAAGTGGTAGGGACGCCACCAGCAGACGCACACGCTACCACTGGGTCGCTATTCGAGCATCTATATGCATTTGGTAGACGAAATTCTTTCAAATGGATATATCGTGTTCGTTTTTTTTAAATATAAGCGTATTTCTTTGGATGGTTTCTTTCCAAGATTATAACTGAAGGCAGCGATTTCGATAAGCCGAGAGAGCGACGAACTTGGCACGGTTTCGAAAACGTTTTCCAACGATAAGCTCTCCGCTTTCGGTTTGCGTGAATGCGCGAGATCTCTCATCTGGAGGCCACCTTGGAGCTAAGTTTAGTAGGCGCTCTCTCATTGCAGGTGAGTGAAGTTCAAGTGCCGCCGCTTGTTTGCTCTTCGCGTCTCCTAATTGGATCCGCTGCTTAAGGATTCGTGGATCGCAGTTTCCCTAAAAGGAAATCTTCCTTGTTTTCGAATCCATTGCAAACAACGCTTAGGGCTTCCACCTGAAAGAGAGTGGAATTCGTCAATAACGTAACTTTGACGAATAGTTACTTTATTCGTCAAAGTTTTATATCTACACAGTCCAGTCCAATTAATGTGACCCCCTGTCAAAAGCCAAAATATACACTCTTGTATATTCTGGCTTTAAGTGGAGGTGTGGAATTCTTTATATACACTCCACTGCAACGGGCTGCCACCTGCCTTTTGTGATGGGTTATCTCACGTTGACGTCGAAAGTAGGGGATGGTCACAGTAATGTGACTGGACTGCGTATATATATATATATATTTCTATATATATATATATATATATGACTCTGCATACTGTGGGTTTAGTTTGAGTTGATTTAAAAAATGCAAACTCCTCAAAATTAAGAAATGAAGGACTTTTTTTATGTTAAACTTCTTAGCAGGTTGCGGCCTGAGGGCCAATTTGTTAGTGCTCTGCCCTTTGGTACCACAGGCTCCAGATTCGAATCGTGACCGTGGCATGGATGTTTGTGAGCTGTTCAAAATCCACTTTAAAAACTGCAGGTCCCGGTCTGTTTAGCCCTTGTGTGCACAAGAAGACCGTAGAGCGTCAAACTAAACCAATCTTAGCATGTTTGGCAAACCTTCTTAGTTGCGAATATGATCGGGGCTTTTTTGTTCATTTTGTGCGCATCTTTGTAGGCACGTTGTTACCGCCCATCTACATTAATAACATTGTTCCTAATGATCCATTTCATCAGAATGAAGATCTCTCCAACACCTTGTAATTGTCGATTACTTGTGTTGGATTCACAATGAATTCTATTCAAAACAACGGTCCTATTCAGATTATGGTGAAGATGTGGAATCTTGTTACTCTTTTGATCGTTTCTTTGCTGATTAAAAAAATAATGATTCATTACATCATACTGTAATATAAAGTAATCTTAAAAATTATATCTACCATTTTAAATAAGGTTTCTGAAATTTTTTTTTTCTTTACAGACACACCACTTGAAGTAAACTTCCGTCAAGCGTAATTTTTATACAAATACTGCACTTATTTTTTTTTATCTTCAAGTAATTTAGAAGACTGACCCGGTAATAACGTGTTCAGTTTGTTCACAGGAGGGCTTGGGTTCGAATCCGCTGGTAGCGTCCGTTGCATTCACTGCTTTCAGATACAAGCAGACTTGATAGTGGTTGGTGATGTTTTTAAGCGTCTTACATCGATAGTCAGGTTGACTGATGGGAGTGTTCCATGCAGGAAAGTTGCCCCTAGAATTTCTCCTGGAAGGCAATGTTATCCCTTGTTGTTGTTATCGTGTCAATGGATTTAAAATATAATGATCAAAGTCAGATCAAGTCAAAAGTCTTCTCGATAGCGGCCGCTAGCAACGGCGCCGCTTCACTCTACAGGACTTCCCTTAAGTTGGCCTCGATTGGCACCCTACCCAATTGCAAAACATGGGGAGTGAGTGCTGAGCACTCTAGAATGTGCTTGGGTGTCAGGAAAGCGTTGGGGCAATTTTTGCAGGGGATGTATTCCCTGGTCTTGTCTGGGAGAATCTTCGTCCCTCTGTAATGGTTAGTTCTGAGTCTGCTAATAACTGATGTCAGCTTCCTAGGTATGTTAGCCCTTTCGTGGCATATATGACCTATGATGTAACCGATATCGAACAAAAAAAACAATAATATTTTTTTGTAAGTTGAATATTAATGTAATTATTTAATTTTGTTTTGTCACTACTGATCATTCTACGCATGAAATCAAAACTTAAATAAATAATTCAGCTAATTAAAATTACAAATTCAGCTTTATTTTATTTTATTATTTATTTATTTATTGTTATTATTATTTTGATTTTCATAATATTAAGAAAAAAATAATTGTAAAAAAAAAAAGTTAATCATTGTACGATGCATTATATTATCTGGCACCTCTTTCTTATATCATATTATACTATGGTACAACATTTTTCGCAAAGGATTGCGCACTGAAGCTTCCGGCTTTCGCAAATAAATAGCATTACAAATTTTAACATAATAACATTCCCTTCCCATTTTCTAAATTATTTTGTTATCCTATGAAAAGTTTGCCATCGAAAAAATACTTAAAGCATATTTTATTCTAGTTTTATTTTAAATATATGCAATGCATGATAGCTTTTTATCCCTTGTATTTGGCTATCCGCAAATCGATACAAATATGTATTCATAATCTCAGCACTTCTTGAAAGCGATGCATTTGTAAATCGAATGGGAAAAAAAAATTCTTTGAGTCTCGGTTAAGATATCCTATTTACCGGGTAGATTTACAAAAACATCTTTTTTGTATCCATTTCCGTATGTTAAAAAATAAATAAAAAAACACATCAAAACCCAACCACTTCGGAATGCACCGTGAATATTAAAGCCTTAGTCTTGATAGACGAGGTGGCATTTAACGGACACGCCCCCTTCTGCAATCACAAAAACAGGATTGCAGTACTTCTGGTGGAATGAAAGTAAAAAAAGGAAATATTTTCTCCCAAACTTGAATCCAGGGGATTAAAAAAAAAAAATAAAAAATAAAAACTGGAAATCTCTCCCCCATCAGAGACTCTAAAGATCTTAATCTTTTCTTTTTCCTGTTTTCTTTTATTCGGAGGGATGGAATGACAGCTTTCGAGAAACACGAGTCGAGATTCGGGAAGCCATTAGAAGGACTCGTTTGTTCCCGAGCGATGTATGTAAATAACCCATCGGGAAAATACAGAGACATATACCTAGATATAATCGATATATATAATATAGTTTTATATGTCATGATATAAGTGTTATCATGGAATATATAAGGATATTGAATAAAAAATCAACTTATAAAAAAACTATTTTGATTATTGATGTAATGATTTGATTTTTTTTCTTGTGTTTACTGATCATTCTGCACATGGAATAAAAAATTAGATAAATAATTCAATTTAATTAAAATTACAAAATCAAGTTCAGTTGTTATTTTTTAATAGATTTTCATAAAAAAAATTGATGTTGTACAATGCATTAGATTATTTGGCACATCGTTCTTATAAAATATTATGCCAATTGGCTAGCGCTCTGGCCTTTGGTACCACAGACTCCAGCTTCGAATCCTGGCGGTGGCATGGATGTTTGTGAGGGGTTCGGAATCCACTTTATACTATAGGTGCAGGTCTGTTTAGCCCTCATGTGCACAAGTTGACCGCAGAGCGACAAACCAAACTTATACCATATTATACTATTGTAAAAATGTGTTTTCACCAAGGGTACAGCATGGAACGTGTTTTCGCTGATAAATAGCATTCCAAATTGCACCACAATAAGATTCCCTTCCCATTTTTAAAATTATTTTGTTATCCTGTGAAAAGTTTGCCATCGAAAACATGCTTTATTCTGCATATACTATACAATGCATGATTGCGTCTTTTTAACCCTTGTATTTGGCTATCCGCAAATCGATGTAAATATGTATTCATAATCTCAGCACTTCTTCAAAGCGATGCATTTGTAATTCGAATGAAAAAAAAAATTAAAACGAGTAATCTTCTTTGAGTCTCGGTTAAGGCATCCTATTTGCCGGGTGGATTTACAAAAACAGCTTTTTTTTTTGTATCCATTACTGCATGCAAAAAAACCCAACAACTTCGGAATGCACCGTGAATATTAAAGTTCTCAGTTGCGCCCCTGTTGATAAACGAGGTGGCATTTAACGGACACGCCCCCTTCTGCAATCACAGAAACAGGATTGCAGTACTTCTGGTGGAGGGAAAAAAAAAAAAAAAAAAAAAACAGGAAGATCTCCTCCCAAACTTGAATCCAGGGAATTAAAAAAAAAAAACCTGGAAATCTCTCCCCCATCCGAGGAGACTCTAAAGATCTTAATCTTTTCTTTTTCCGGTTTTATTTTCCTTTCTTTTTATTCGGAGAGATGGAATGACAGCTTTCCAGAAACACGAGTTGAGATTTAGGAAGCCATTAAAAGGACGTTTGTTCCCGGGCGATGTATGCAAATAACCCATCGGGAGAGAACGCTTCATGCGATGACGCAATGGGGGAAGAAAGGGAAAAAATAAATATCGCCAACTTCATTTGAATGCCAAGTCTCTGTTGGGGGCCGGTGGCAAATCGCCACGACTGGCGTCGGAATTTCAATTGTTTGGGGGCGAGTTGGCGCCCCGGTTTAAAATTAGAGCAAGTCGGGCGATAACAGTTGCTCAATTTTGTTTTTCTGTTTCAGTAAGTGGCACTTTCAGATAAACAATAGTCTGATAATGAAAAACAAAGGTTATTTTTCTTACGTAACCCTTGTAATTGCGAATTGTTGTGTTTGTAAATCTGTGTAATTTGGAACATGGTTTTAATATAAAAAGTAGGATTTTAATTTGAAAAATACGATTTTAATATAAAAACTTATATTAAGTTAAATATAGATGTCATATCCAGAAACGTGGCTTCAAATGCTAAGTGATTGAGCAAAGCGTTATGTTGCTCTTATTTAAATCTGAAATCCGTTTTATTTATATTGTTGTTCCAAGACTTTTTTTCACTGAATCATTTCAAATTAGTTAAGAAACTAATGTATTTTATCTGGATTTTGTGTTGGATTAATTTTTATTTTTTTATTTTTGAAATAATTATGTTATATAAACAAAAATAAGAGAAAGAAGACATAATTCTTCTGTACAAGTGTTTGTCATTGAACTCCTCCTAAACTGCTGAACCTATTTTGACGAAATGTTTTGTGTGTGTTTGACAAAACATGGAGAATGCTTTTAGGATATCACCTTTATGGTTCGTCGCCACCAGAAGGTGCTGCAGTCTATCCACTTCTATACCGTTTCATCTTGTATACCATTCAAATGATATCCATGAAAATGAGTATGCACATACATTGGAACATGTAAAATAGATTCGCGATATGCCATTTTCTACAATGCATTTTTTTTTTTTTTTTTTGGCAGGACAACGTATGTCGGTTCTGCTAATATATATTAGCTGGAGGCTCTCCTGCAATAGAGGGATTAGCAACAACAACTAACAGAAAGTTTTCGCTTTGTTTTTATGATTCTCAATCGATCTTTTTAAAAACCGTTATATTATAAATTCTCAGTTATTTTTTTATTATATTTCCACGTAATTGTAATTGTTATCATTCAATAATTAAACGATGTTAAAAATATATAACTCATCATGCTAAAATTTACAACCGATAAAGTGTATCCATATCACTTTTTTATTTTAAATTGAGAAGTGGAAAAAGTGCTACAAAACGCATTAAAGATAACACAAAACAAAGAATTGATAAGAAAAAAAGAAAGAAATGAATCGTTAAAAGATTGTTATTGTTATTTTTCTGCCGCGTCTCACGAAGCAGTGAAGATGTAATTTAAGACCTTCCAAATCACACCAGGGAACCATTGAGAAGAAGTAGGAGTTTCTTCTTTTTTTAAGTGCGATTCTATCAATCTAATAGAAACATGTCCCTGGAAATAATATCTGCGGAAATGGAAGAACGTTATCGGTAAAAAAAAAATCGCTATTAAAGCAGAATTGAAATGGCTGATGACTTGTATTTTTCGCTTCAATTATTTTTCAAGTATTTTACGATGGGATTCAGTAACGGGATTTCGAAATAAATGTTTCCGATTATAAAAAGCGTATCGCTTGTAAGTGTTATGTCCCTTTAAAAATGCGCTTAAAATTGCGTTTTATAAATCTAGAGAAATATTTTATGACGATTGTTTCAAATTCTCATTTACGTGACGATTTCACATTCACATTCATATGAGGTTATTTCAAATTTTAATTTACATGACGGTTATTTAAAATTCACGTTCACGTGATGGTTTCACATTCTCATTTATGCCATAATTATGTCAAATTCTCATTCACGGGAGGATTTCAAATTCTCTTTCATGCGACAGTTGTTTCAAATTCTCATTCATACGACGGTTATGTCAAATTTTTATTCACGGGATGATTTCAAATTCTCTTTCATGCGACAGTTGTTTCAAATTCTCTTTCATGCGACAGTTGTTTCAAATTCTCATTCATACGACGGTTATGTCAAATTTTTATTCACGGGATGATTTCAAATTCTCTTTCATGCGACAGTTGTTTCAAATTCTCATTCATACGACGGTTATGTCAAATTTTTATTCACGGGATGATTTCAAATTCTCTTTCATGCGACAGTTGTTTCAAATTCTCATTCATGCGACGGTTATGTCAAATTCTTATTCACGGGATGATTTCAAATTCTCTTTCATGCGACAGTTGTTTCAAATTCTCATTCATGCGACGGTTATGTCAAATTCTTATTCACGGGATGATTTCAAATTCTCTTTCATGCGACAGTTGTTTCAAATTCTCTTTCATGCGACAGTTGTTTCAAATTCTCATTCATGCGACGGTTATGTCAAATTCTTATTCACGGGATGATTTCAAATTCTCTTTCATGCGACAGTTGTTTCAAATTCTCATTCATGCGACAGTTGTTTCAAATTCTCATTCATACGACGGTTATGTCAAATTTTTATTCACGGGATGATTTCAAATTCTCTTTCATGCGACAGTTGTTTCAAATTCTCTTTCATGCGACAGTTGTTTCAAATTCTCTTTCATGCGACAGTTGTTTCAAATTCTCTTCATGCGACAGTTGTTTCAAATTCTCTTTCATGCGACAGTTGTTTCAAATTCTCATTCATACGACGGTTATGTCAAATTTTTATTCACGGGATGATTTCAAATTCTCTTTCATGCGACAGTTGTTTCAAATTCTCATTCATGCGACGGTTATGTCAAATTCTTATTCACGGGATGATTTCAAATTCTCTTTCATGCGACAGTTGTTTCAAATTCTCATTCACGGGATGATTTTACATTCTCATTCATGCGACGGTTATTTTAAATTCTAATTTACGCGCGGATGGTTTCAAATTCACGTTTAAGTGATGGTTGTGTCAGATTCTCATTCACGGGATGATGGTTTCAAATTCACGAGACGATTATTCCAAATGCTCATTAACTTGACGTTTCGCATTTTCGTTTCAAAAGTGACACTGCTTATAGTGTCATTTGATTCCAACTCTTAAGATATGCTTTTAATTTAAAATTTCAAAAGATACTCTTTTGCTAAGGGAATTAAAAAAAATGTGACGAAATTTTTTTTATTGAGTTTATAATTTTTTTAAAAACACAATAGTATTTCATTTTGTGGCACTATTTGGACATCAGGAAAATTATTGAAATGAAGTTGAAGAATCTCCTTTTGGGATGAAGTGGAAACGCATGTGATCTGCCCATTTTAGCTTACTCCCCCGCTTGCTTTTGAGGTTTACTTTGGGGATACATCACCGTGTGTTTGTGTTACAGTAATGTGTACTATGAACAGCTCTCTTTTGGGAATATAATAGAGAAATATCCGCTATTCGCTATGGGTGAGTCAAATCTGCTACATAATAACCAGCGGCCTGATGGCCAACTGGCTAGCCCTCTGGCCTTTGGTACCACAGGCTTCAGGTTAGAATCGTGGTAGTGGCATGGATGTTGGTAGGTGATTCGGAATCCCCGTTAAACTGTAGGCCCCGGTCTAATGAGCCTAATGTGTGCACAAAATGACCGTAGAGCGACAAACCAGATGAAACTTATTAGACCTATTAAACGGGATCTACAGTTTAAAGCTATTTCCGAGCTACCACAAAAATCCATGGCACCGCTGGGACTCGAATCCAAAACCTGTTGCACCGAGCACCAGACACCAGACCATTCAGGCTCAGTTATTTTGTACATATAACATGACAATAATAATTATAATTTTTTCATGAGAATGAATTGTTTATTTCTTATGGGAAAAGTTCATTGGTATCTGCTCAGATCCTTGGGGCCTTTGGTAAAACAAGCTTCAGGTTCGGATCCTGGCGTTGGCGTGGATGTTTGTGAAGAGTGAGGAATCCACGTTAAACTGTAGGTCCCGGTCTAATCAATCTAGTGTGTGCAAAAAATGACCGTAGAGCGACAACCCAAACCAAGCTACAAAACACCCATACTTTCAAAACATATAGGATCTTACATTTTACTAAAAATTTATTTCAATTTTCATTTATTATTATCTATTATTTGGAAATATATATTTTAATTAAATTTTTATAGTTAGTAAAATTTAGGTTGGTTATTATCTTTGTCATTTAGCTTTTTACATGAAAAAATAAATAAATAAATAAAATATGCAAGTAATTTACTCCAGTTTATGACAAGTTTAATTGTAAGCCGAAAGAATTGCTACAGTTAATTAATAAACCAAACATAAATATTTTCTTCATCATTTTAATTATCTGAAGCTATTTATTATTAATGTAGTGGTTCTAGTAAAAAAAAAAAAAATTTTTTCTACTTTTTGTCCTATAGGTAAAAAAAAAATGTAATTATAATGTTTCCAATTTTGTGAGGCAACAATCTCTTTTTACGTTTTGTGAACGTCAGGTTTGCGAGTAGTAGAGATGACGTCAGAAGCTCCCTTTCTGACGTCACGGTCGACGTCATCGATTTAAATATTTAGATCACGTGAAGCCAAAACGGAGATACATACTTCTAAATATAGAAATAGGTATTCCATTGTGAGGGAAACTCGTCAGATAATCACGGGAGCTTTTTTTAATTGAATTTTGTCGGAATGTGCTAAAAATATTACAAATATTATGAACTTCTTTATATGTGAATGTGTCGTACTTGTAAAATCAAAAATCATATCGTATACAGTTTTCGTATCGGTATACGATATATAGATTAATCGTATATCAATCTTAATAAGCTACTGATATTAAATGGATTGAGATAAAAAACATATTTTACGTAAAAAGCATTTTATTTGTAATACGTTTTAAATAAAAGCATTTCAGTTTTTATATATTCAACAAGCATAACTTCTTTTTAAAATTTGGCAAAACCTTTAGGGACACTTTTTTTGTAGAATATGACTCGATTACATTAAAAAAAATGTTTAGTTTGGGTAAATTTTAATAAGGAAAAATATCGGTTAAAAGTTATTGAATATTATTATAATATATTGTTATATTGTATTAAAATTTTATACGAAATTTGTGTTGCTGACAGGATATTATCAAGTGATGTGCTCTCTGTCACATTTTAGCAGACTGATGTCCAATTAGCTAGCTCTCTGTCACATTTTAGCAGACTGATGTCCAATTAGCTAGCTCTCTGGCCCCAGGCTTCAGCTTCGAATCCTGGTGGGGGCACGTATGTTTGTGAGTGGTTCGGAATCCACTTTAAACTATAGGCCCAGGTCTAATGTGCCAAAGTGTGGCCAAAATGACCATAGAGCGACAAACCAAACGGCACCAGTCACAAAATAAGGTGGTGTTGTTTCTTATCCCACTTGATAGTCATCTAGACTAAGTCCATGAACCAGTTAGTCTCATGGATGGAGGGAAAGGGGACAGCTTCTGTTGTGATGGAGCACCCGTAGGTAGAAGTCTCACTTGGCTCCGTGATGTTGACTTTTTTACGGGGTAGGTTAGTCAGCAATACGCCCAACGCTCTATAGTCATATTAGACCGGTATCTACGGCTTAAAGTAAAGCTATTACTATTTCTACTACTATACCACATCACACCAAATCACTGTGCCTAGAACTGAGTTGTCCCTGTATAGTTTGGGAATGATGTGGGTGAGAAGAAGTCGATTTCGCTCCGTGACGCTGTACGGTCATAGGAGACGTACGATGTAGGGTCGAGATGTTATAGTGTAAAAGTGGGGGATATCGTGGTTGTATCGGCGATAGTATAGTATGTAAAAAGAAATGTTGGATTATTAATGATTGAATGTGGTAATTGCGGTTCGGAAGACCAATAAAGACAAAACGAGTATTATATGTATTATTGATAGTTAAAAACAAACAAAGTATAATAAAGAAAATACTTAAAAGGAAAAAATAATTATGCAAGATTGTCTGTATGCGATTATTTCATGGGTATTGGATCAAATTTGGCACATCTATAAATTTATTTAAACCCATTCCATGTAAGACTGATGTTGTTGATAACCACTGCATTGCGAATAAAAGGGGCGCTTTCATTATAATGTGCTATTATGGTTTCATCGTTTTCAATTAAAAAGCCACCCTCAAAAATGTTCAAAACAGTGTCATATGAGGTTTTATCACAGGTTTTGTTATGCATCAAATACACGACTTTTTTTTTTTCACTGATGATCTTTCTGTGACAAGGCATCAAACGATTACCAGGTGCTCTTTGTTCCTGTCCGATTCCGGAAAGAGGAGTTGAACGCACCCCCGATCATCCCTTTCCATGTTCTCCACCCCTAACCCCCTCTTGTTTGACTCATCCGTTGGCGCTCTAGAAAGCAAAAAAAAAAAAAAAAAAACCAGGGAACAAAAACTCGAAAAAAGGATGGAACGAAACTGCACCCTTTGTCACAGGGGGGTGGGACGCGATGATTGGCTGGAGTGATGGGGGGTGAGAAGGTGCCACGTGTTCCGACGCTTTGTGCACGATGACAGCATGACGTCCGAAGCATTTTCAGACGACTCTATTTGAATTCAAACGGTTAATGAAATGTCCACACAGTCCTATCTCGATTTACGAATTCAATTCGTTCCTTTTTTTTGTATCTCAAGGGCTGTTTTTTTCTAATGATTCTACACAAAAATAAATGAATAGTTTAAAAAAAACTAAAAAACACGCTTTTAGAGTTAATCAAACTAAACAGTAAAAAATAATTTAACTTAAGAATAAAAGGAATGTTCTAAAAGTGCGAGGTGCTCGATATCAATCGTTATCATTTTTCACTCGTTTCATTCCGAAATGCAGAGTTAGTTTTAAAATGTCACTTCAAAGCACCCCACGCTTTTAGAACAGTGACATTCCTTTTCTCGTCAGACATTTTATTCTTAAGTTAAATTATTTTTTACTGTTTAGTTTGATTCACTCTAAAAGCGTGATTTTTAGTTTTTTTAAACTATTCATTTATTTTTTACATTTTACTTTGATTAACTCAAAAAGCATGTTTTTTAGTGTTTTTAAACTATAATATTTAAATGATATGGAGGTATGGAGAAGTGGAACTATAGTTCTTACAATAATGTAATTGTGAGTAAAACAAAGGCTATCGCTTAAAGTAGGGGAAAATCGCGCCCAAAGAGTCAGTTACAAACAAACATACAGGTGAAACTAATATAAAAGCGTATTAAAAAGAATCAACTGGTCCAGGGTACTGGGTACTGATCTCCAGGGGAAAAAGTCAGTTACATACATACAAACATACAGGGGAAACTAATAAAAGCGTATTAAAAAAGGCCGATTCAGTTCCAAAATAAAACAGCTCCAGCTTGACATCTGGAACAGCCATGTAACAAGGATATATAAAGATATTCCGTGGTAATCAAAGGAATACAAAAGGATATTCCTTTGTTTTTTTTTTCTATATATTTGTATGCATCCCCTATTCTGTATAGGATGGTTCGTCACTCTACAGTCATCTTGTGCACACTTTAGGCTAAGCAGACCGGGACCTACAGCTTAAAATGGATTCTGAACCCCTCACAAACATCCGTGCCACCGTCAGGATTCGAACTTGAAGTCTGTGATACCAAATCTGTATAGGATGGTAAAAGTCTTCTGACCCAAGATGTCCTTTATTGCTACCCGCCATTGACAAAACATTTTATGTTAATCTAATCTGTTTCGAATTAATGAATTATTTGCAAAAAAAAACAGTGTTTTCGGTATCAATCGAGATTTGACGCGCTTGAGGCCCAAAACATCTTTTAAAATGGAATTTTGAAATTCCGGCATCATCAGCAAGGTCTCTAATTGTAAATAGACGGTTTGCAAACACCTTCGTCGGTTGAGGCGGAGGTTCGACCAGAGGGCTCTTCGTCTTCAGCGCGTTCTCTGCCTTCATTGAGCTGTTTATGCCACTTCTAAACATTTCTTTCCGATATAGGAATGCTCACCGAATGCCTTCTGCAACATTCTCTACGTTTCCGCAAACACAATTGAATGCACGTTCTTCGCGCAATGAATTCAGACATTTCAAGAATCGCCGGAATCAATCAAGCCATGCTTAACACAAACACCAATGAATATTTTGACGTCAAATTTCACACAGATGTAAAGGACAGTGGTGTTGTTGTTTCTTATCCCACTTGGCTGGAAAAGCCCACGAGCCCATACGTACTCATGATTGAAGGGGAAGGAAGCAGCTTCTGTTGTGATGGAGCACCCGTAGGTAGAAGTCTGACTTTTGGCTACGTGACGCTCTTACAGTCATAGGAGACCGGGACCTACAGCTTAAAGTGGATTCCGAACCACTACAAACATCCCTGGCACCGCCGGGATTCGAACCCGAAACTTGTGGAACCGAGCGCCAGAGCGCTAGACACTCGGCCATTCAGGTCCCAAATTTGTGAATGCCAACGGCACGCGGTGTTCCCAGGTGGTCACCCACACAAGTACTGACCGCGCCCAATGATGCTTGACTTCGGTGATCTAACGAGAACCCAGGACAGTGGTAATAACCTAAAAAAGAAAAAAAAATGAGATTCCATAAGCCCAAGTAATTTTAAATTGAAAACTGGTCTTACTTTTTGGACATGGTAGTATGAACGTGAACCTCCAAGCCTCACTCTATTATGCTTAAACAGCTGCCGTTTTTTAACCGCCCCTTTTAAACCACCCTCATATCGATTTCTGTGTCGCACGCGGGGTCGAGTGAGGATCCACCTCAACCCTTTGAGCCCTCCCTTTGCCGGGGGAACATCTGGTCACGTGGCGCAACCGGTATTTGTTTTACCGGCTTCTTATTTCCAGAGACCCCCTCCCCCACCGAACAAATGAAACGGGAGGGGAGAGGGAATTGTCGTTTGGCCGCTCCCCTCCCCAACAGGATCCCCCCTCTCCCTCCAGGTCATGTGAAGGAGGGTGGTTCATGGTTGGGGTGGCGCGAATGGAGTGTGTTCTATGGGGTGGAATGGGGCGAGGGGAAGTTCGAATTGGGGTACGGCCTCATGAGCGAATCTATGTAGCCATGCGCTGTTGAGATAATGTGTACGGTGTTGACGGATATCAAATAGGCATGGTTAACTGACCAGGGCTTGAACCTTAGACCTTCTTTCGTCAATTAATTTTGGACAATGAATAAGGAAAATAATATAGAAATCATCAGCAGCTTTATTTGACATTTTTAAAGTATTATTTTATTTTATTTTTCAAGCGTAGATGGCACTGCCTGGATACTGCCTGGATATTTTCAAAAGCATGGGCTAGAGAAGAAATAAAAAATAGCTTTTACTATTTTTTTTTTTTAATTTATATCTGAACATATCTCATCATCATCATCAATAGCACAATGCCCCACTCTGGGGTATTGTGCTATTGATGATGATGATGAGATGCATCCTTCTGGGTGACAGGGGTCCTCCCATTCTTAACATTTAGTACAGCAAAGTCCTTCTCAACTGCGTCTATCCATCTCAACCTGGGTCGTCCTCTTCCTCTTTGTCCCTGTGGCCTTGCCAAAACGAGCCTTTTTACAGGGTTTCAATCATTCATTCTAAATACATCATCATCCCATTTGAATCTCTTGATCTTAATAAATTTTATACTCTCTGGATCTTTACAGCATTTATGTATTTCAGCGTCGTACCGTCTTCTCCAACCATCGCTTTCCCTAACACCTCCAAGAACAGCCCTTGAAATCTTCCTTCTCAAATGGGCCTCATCAGATCTTGCCAAAGTCCAAGTTCAGAGAGAATTCAGAACAATAAACTCAAATAGGTCTAATAACAAGAATTTAGTTTCTCTGCTTATGAAGTGTGTTTAAAATAGATTTCTTACTACATATTATGTTTTAACAAAATTTCTGTGGGTTTTTAACTAAAGTGTCCAATTCTCTCTTGAACTACTTTAAACAGAAGTAACCGTGGAGCTGCACAGATCTTGAACTCAAAAGCATCACGGATGAAAAATTCGCTTCCCCTCTGAGGCAACTTAAGCTTTAAAAGGGATTTTGCGGATGAAAGTTTCGTAAATATAAATACCTGCACACAGAATGGGGGTTAAATTTAATTTTTTAATAAATGGTGAAAATAGGGTAAATTATAAAGGATTCATGAAATACACCATATATGAGATATACGAAAGGATACGATTCATGAAATACACCATATATGAGATATACGAAAGGATACGATTTATGAAATACACCATATATGAGATATACGGAAGGATACGATTTATGAAATACACGATATATGAGATATACGAAAGGATACGATTTATGAAATACACGATATATGAGATATACGAAAGGATACGATTTACGAAATACGATATGAGAAATACGAAATGAAGGATACGATTTACGAAATACGATGTGAGAAATACGAAATGAAAAATACGAAAGGATACTATTTACGAAATACACGATCTACGAAAGGAAACGATTTATGAAATACACGATATACAAGATATACGAAAGGATGCGGTTTACGAATACACCATATATGAGATATACGAAATGATACAATTTACGAATGCACCATATATGAGATATACGAAATGATACTATTTACGAAAGGATACAATTTACGAATGCACCATATATGAGATATACGAAATGATACTATTTACGAAAGGATACGATTTACGAAATACACGATATATGATATACAAAATGATACAATTTACGAAATACACGATATATGATATACGAAAGGATACTATTTAAGAAATACACGATATGCAAGATATACGATATACGAAAGATCATATATAACTTAAATGCTAAAGTAACTACATTTATAATAGTTAGTTATTAGTTGGTTAGTAATAACTATACATATATAACTAATGCTCTTTTATAAATGATTATATATCATTTATAAAAGACTAAAATAACTAATTTAGCAATAATATCCATCACATAGAACTCTTTGCATTTACTGCTTCCATTGATTTATTCCCAAACCCATCAGTAGTAGTGGTTGCGAGGAAGAAGCTATGGGGAAGAGGAAAAGGCTTGTGTCAAATGGAGCGTCGGCCGGCCAGCCATGCGTGCAACGAGATCTAGTTACGGGAGAGAGGGACAATGGCCGACCGGACACAATGGGCGTTTGGCCCGCATCGGGTTGCAGAAGAAATGTCTCTTTCCTTCTCTTTTTTTACCTTTCTTTCTGACATGCTTCACCCTTTTTCTCCGGATCTTACAACTGGGGAAAAAACATGAGTTTGCTTCACGAAAAAAAAGGAGGTTATCACGGAATCCTTTTACCTTTGTATAGAGCGTTTATTGCTGACAAAAAAAAAAAAAAAATTTTTTGTCTTTGTAATTCCAACCGAATAATTACATTCTTTGTATAGAAATTGAAGTTTTTCAAGCTGTTACGGAGATTGAATTTCTCAATTAATGTTCGTTATAAGTTTAAGTACCGAAATTATGACTAATACCATGAAATTGTAGCACATTCGTAACAATTACTTTGAGAAACTATGACCTGATGACCGAGTGGTTGGCCCACGGTACCACAGGTTTCGAGTTCGAGTCCCGGCGGTGCCATGGATGGTTGTAGTGGTTTGGAATCCACTTTAAACTGTAGGTCCCAGTCTGACAGGATCATAGAGTGCAGTGGGAGTAGTGTTACAAGCATCCGTAGCCTATCTTCCAGCTACACGCACCTCCTGAATAGTGCTAAGGGAGTAACAGTGGTGCAGCCAATTGCTTGTAGCATAAAGATGAACTGTCTCTGTATTGCCAACTGCATTAGAACAACAACAACTTTGAGAAACTGCTACCAGGTATCGCGTATGGAATTGGCAAGCGGGCAAATCACATGGATTCAATCATAGTGATGTAATAGGGGGCGAAAAGGTAATTTCGGTGGTGGTTTTTGTTTGCAGTAAAAATATTTCTCATTGTAAATGATTAAAATCCTTAATTATGTGCTGATTGACATCGACAAAAAATATGAACCTCACTGTTTCAAAGGTTTGGTTTGTTGCTCTACGGTCATCTCGTGTGCACGTAAGGCTCATTAGACCGGGATCTACAGTTTAATGTGGATTCCGAACCTCTCACACACTTCCATGCCACAGCCAGGATTCGAATCTGAAAATCTGTGGTAACAAAGGCCATAGCGATAGCCAATTGGCCATCAGGCCGCACAGTTTCAAAGGGAAATAGTTTACTGAAACGAGATTTAAGAATGGCCTGTACTAGGACCAAAACGATACTATCTCGAAAGTAAAGATAAGGGGTGGAAGTGTAGTTACCTCGGTCCAGTACATTTAGTTCTGTAGGTAGATACTCACTTTTTTCTTTAAAATGATTAGATAAAACCTTTAGCTCAGACAATATTTATTATTTCTTAAAAAGACAGCACACCATAGTTTATGCCTATTATACATAAGAGCAAACAAAATAATCTGTAAAGTCCTGTTAAACAAGTTCTTTTAAAGTTTAGGTACCTTCTAAGCTGCCTGCAAATGGCCTGTCTGTCGCCTGGACTGTTGACTGTATCTCTCTAACTCTTTCTCTTTCTTTTTACTTCTTGATCTCTGAATTTCTCTCTCTATACGAAAACCAACCCCACCAAAAGTCCACAATGAAACCCTTTTTCAAAGAATAATTAATTGAATCTCTACTTGTTCCCATTTCTCGTTTTCTCTCCCCGGAAAGTCTGCCTGAGTTATCTAGCCTTTCCAAGAATATGTGTTTGCAATTTTACAAGAAATATTTCCATTTTCCGGCCTTTTTGTCGACTATAATTCTCGTCGGAATGTAGGGTTCGGTCGATACCAACTATAATCTTACATTCAGTGATTATAAATTTGAATTGCCGAGTGATTACTTTAAAATACAAGTAAATTCAACTTATAAAAGAACAGTTTCTATAATTTGTATGAACTTAATTTATTAAATTCATAGAAATTATAATAAATTAATTACTAATTTCTATGAAGCTAATGCAGCTGGAAATACGGAGACAGTTCATCTATTATGCCATAAGAAAGGGCTGCATTAACGTTACTCACTTAGCACTACACAGGAGGTTAGTGTAGCTCGAATATATACTACGGAAGCGAGTCACACTACCGCCACAATGCTCTACGATCCTCTGAGACCGGGACCTACGGTTTAAAGTGGATTCCGAACCACTATAAACAACCATGGCACCACCTTGACTCCAACCCGAAAGTGGTACCGAGCACCAGAGCTGTAGCTATTCGGCCATCAGGCCCCTGTGAAACTAAATTTGTGAAATAAATAAATTAATGAATATTTGCTATAAAAATTAATTTCTAGGAAATTAATCATAAATTATTAATTAATAATGATTTCTAGGAAACTTTAAAGAAATTTTGAGGTTTGTAAAACAAGAACTTTTGTTAAAAGTAAATGATTTTGGCTTCTTTTTTTAAATCCTATAAATATTAGAAAAGTTTTAATGAAATTCGCTAATAGTCAAAATTAAAATCTTCATAAATTGTAATTAAAACTACCATAACCGTAAAATAAGGAAACGAGAAAAATTGAAAACCATCAAAATCAAATCTTTTACGAGAAATGTATCGATATTTTAATATTTATTTAGAATTCCAACTCATTACTGAAATGGGGGGTAGCCTCGATTGTAATTTTTGGAGAACCATTTCTGTTGAACAAAGTTCAATGGAACTCATTCTTTAATTAAAGAACGGAACATAAAGAGAGGGGGAAGGTCCCTTCTAATTAGCCCCTCCCACTGCTCAGGATACACCCCTCCTGTGTCCTGAGGGCACTCTAATCCCCTCCTCAATTTGTCCTTTTGAAGTGAGGGCACCCCTCCTCAATTTGTCCTTTTGAGATCCTCCACGTAATGAGACGGTCTCGGGTTTGTCATCACCACCCTTCGAAATCGTTGTTTCGGTTACAGTTTTTTTTTTTTTTTTTTTTTTTCCGTTGTTAGTGTTGCTGTAAATTAAATCGAATTTACGAACTCTCATAAAACGCGCGTTGTTAAAATCCACTGCAATCTAATTACGGTAAATCTCATTTGTTCGTCACCTCTTTTATGAGAGTTCTTCTTCGGTTTTATGTTTAAAGGAAAATTTCAACGACGCATAAAAGTAAACATGTCTTCCTGGTATTCTGTGTCTGTGATAAGATGTCTCACGAAAATGGATTCTGATTCGTTTATGGCGAAATAATATTTACTAGAAACTGGGACACATAACACACATTACAGTTCTTAATGCAACATTCATGGATTCTTTGAGTATTTTTGGTAGTAGTGATTTATAAATACGATTTGTAACGTAAAACCATAAAAATAAATCATATGGAGCAAGACAAGGGGATCTTGGTGGCCATGTAAATAAGGGTAGAATATCTTCACCCGCATGCATAATTCTGTAGTGTGGAAGCTCTTCATTTACGTGTAGCCTGATGGCCAATTGGCTGGCGCTCTGACTTTTGGTACCAGAGGCTTCAGGTTGGATGGATGTTTGTGAGTGGCGGTGGTATGGATGTTTGCGAGTGGTTCGGAATCCACTTTTGGTCCCGGACTAAATAGCCCCTAGTGTACAAAAAATGACCGACGGCGGCAAACCAAACCAAACCAAACCATACTTGCAATAGTGGAAATAATCCTATAGGGTGACATATCCAGATATTTGTAGTATGTACATATTCAGATCCTTGGACTTGACCAAGGAGTAAGGACATTTCCTGAGGTACCACAGTACTACATATAAAAAAAGAATTTTTTTTTAATACATCTTTTTGTTTTCATTTTCCCCGTATTTCCCCAATGGGGAAAAACACATTTCGGAGCCCTGTCTCTCTGCGACAACTTAAATCCCTGTTGCGCTTGTGGAACTCGAAAACCCGAATCCCTGTTGCCCTGGCCATTGATTTTCCCATCCACTTGGAACATCGGGACAGGAATGTCAGTTTTGGACGACCGCAGAACTGCATCGGAATTCTGCGAACACATGTCGGGAGGGAACACACATCGGAAAAGAATCGATGCCCCCACCCCTGAAGCCCAGCCGTCTTCCGAACACCTTCTATGGATTTTATGTGTTTACATCGGAGATAGTCGTAGGACTTCTTTCTTTTTTTTTTTTTTAACATTTAAAAGAGGAAAAAGAGTTCTTCTCTTTTGGACTAACAACCTCTTTTCCCTCCATTGGACCGTGGAATAACAAGGAATCTGTTTGCTGAAGTCGCAAATTCAATGCTTTAAATAAATATTGAGAATTTGTTTTGCCAGTTAAAACTAGTTAATAATATAATAAAGCGACCTTATTCTAAAGGAACAAAAAGTTAGGGTCAACATCTCCCGTGCTAGAGTTGGCGCTCTATCGCCCCTTGGCTTCTTTTTCATTTACGCATTTATTTAGAAAACGTTAACATGCTACGATTCCGAGAAATTCTTCTTCTCAAATCATTTATTGAACTATGTGCTTACTCAAGATAAAGAGATACAAGAAATGTTATTTGATTTATAATTTTGATATTATTTTGATTTATGATTTGATTGATAATTTTGTATTGATTTTATTAATTTTAGTTAATCAAGGTGCATCTTATACACAGTTTTGAACGGACATCCTCTGCGAATTGCATAAAGAGTATTTGCACCCTTCTCCACCCTCCCTCCAGAAAGTACATTCTGGCCCATAGATTTATAATGCCCACTTCCGGTATTGACAGGGAAGTCTTCAATTCGTCTTGGTTTTCCAAATTTTAAAGTCGGCTTCAATAGTTTGGAAAAAACAATGCATTTTCAGCTAGAACCCATAATTGTTTTTCATTCAAAAATGATGACTTACCTATGTATGCATCTATGTATGATGACTTACCTATGTATCGACCAAAGTATAGTACCCGTCTTTGTATTGTATACTGATTTGATACCTAAGGATTTTAGAGGTACATTTTGCAGATATGTTTGAAAGAAATAACTGATGTTATTCGAAGCTGAAGTCTATAATCCCCATCCCAAATTTAAGAAATTCATCGATCTTATAAAAAATAAAAATAATTCGAATTTAATAATTAAATTAAACCCTAAATTGGAGGCTTGTTCATTTTCGTTTGTAGATTTATTTTTAAAACCTATACTTCTTTTAAATATTTTCTAATTAATAAAATATCCATAGATATATTTTTTTTGTTTAATTTGTTCATTCATTTTTATTTGTGTACTTATAATTTAGTCGCGAAAATTTTGAATAGTTGGAACCCTTCAATGTTTTCAACAAGCATAAAGGAGAATTCGTAATTTCAATCTAATTTCATTCAATCATTTACACTTTATATGAATTTATTTCCTTACTGTAGAAGAATTCGTAGTTTAGGCAGTTCTAGAAAAAATTGGCATTCCAGCAATAGAAGTACTCGTGCACTGAAAACAGTTTTACAGTGACTCTTTGTTAAAGGCTCTTTTTTAAAAATTAAAATATGCCTTTTAAAAAGCAACCCCCCTACATACCTGCGGTCTGTTAGACAATTGGCTAGCTCTCTGGCCTTTGGTGCTTCAAGTTCGAATCCTGGCGGTGGCATGGATGTTTGTGAATGGTTCGGAATCCACGTTCGAATCTTAAGTTGGAAACCTCTGCACTTGTGCATATGACTTGATGTTAGCCAAACGAACAGAAAAAATAAAATAAAATAATAATAATAATAATAATAATAATAATAATACAATAGGGAAAACAATTTTTTTACCATATTAATTTGAAGAATATTCGTATAAATGATAATTTTTAATATGATTCAATCGAACATTAACAAGCAGTTTACTATATCTATGTGAATAAATGTAGGTGATTTTTTTAACTAACGTTTTTTCAGAATATTTTGTTGTATTTTATGGCTAATTAAGTTTAAAAATGATAGTTTTACTCCCATCAAGCCCCAGTCTAATGGATGTTGTAGCTGTTGTTTTTCCGTTTATTTCCTATGTTCCGTTCCTATGTGGTTATTTTTTCTCATTTGAGTATAAATAGAAAGTTGAATATATGTTCTGTTAATATATAAAATAATAATATATTTACCATATTTATATATATATAAATATCATAAGGCATTGTTACTCCTCGTCCGTAGCTTATCTTCAAGCTACACGAGCCCTCTGGATAGTGCTTAATGAATAACGTCGGTGCAGCCCTTGCTTACGGCATAAAAGATCACGGTGTAAATATTTTCTAGTTGCATTAGGAAAACAAGTTATATAAAAAAAAATGTTTTTAAGTCAATTTCTACTTTTTTTTTTTCACTCTTTTGCAGAAAGTTCTTTAGAAATAATTTTCATTCATTTTTTTTTTTAAGTTTATCTAGCGCCCTCTATGGGTAGATACATGCAACTTAAATGTAAAAAAAACTAAAATGAATGAATTAATTAAATTTTAATTGATGAATTAATATTTGAAAAAATTTGACTCAGACTAGAACCCAGAAAGAAAAAGAAATTTTTTTCCACGCTTCGCTACTGATGGTATTTATTCCTAAATTTATATCCTGCTCAATATCTTATGTAATAGAATTTTTTTTTCTCCCATATAAAACTAAAATTAATTAATTAATGAATTAATATTATTAATGAATGAATTAATATTTGTAAAAACTATATTAACATCCAGTGTCATCCCCTACAAGTTCAAAAAAAAAAATGTACTTGAACTGGAGTGGATGAATAAAAATTATTTTATTGACGATTGAAAATGTGAACAAGATATATAGAGGGAGAGTGTAAGCTAATAGAAGGAATTGAAACAAATCATAAATATGAGTTGGTTCGCAGTAGAAAATCTTCCAGAAAAGCTGTCTTTTTTCATAACTACAGTTAACTATTACAGAGTGGCTCATCCCTTATTGCATGACTCACTGCGGAAACAGAAACGTCTTTCTCATGAAATGTTTCCCCATTCTTATTTTCCACCGTATTTGAGTGACCGCTGCAAGGGGTGTTGTGTGCAAACGCCCGTCGCCATGACAACCAAGTCGACTTTCCACAAAGAGAATGAATGAATGTAGGGCATTAGCGATTTCTCGCGCTCCATTTGGGCCCCCCTGCTAAACAGATTAATGCCCGGGCACTGCCCTTTCCCGAATGTCGAATTCGAGAGGCACTTTCTTCGATTGAATGCACGGGCATTCGCAATTAGGGACCACTTGTTGAACTCGACTGGGCGAAGACTTCTCCCCTAATGAAAGGAACAAACATTCAAGCGAAGTTTGGACTGTAAAGTTATTCTCAAATGTATTTGGCTTTATTGTGTTGTCTATCTGTCATTCTGTTTCTGATTGTTTGAGACTGTTTTCCCAATGCCAACATTTCGAAATGGTGGAAATAGAATCTTTTGTTTCCCTTTTCCTCTGCTATAAAAATGAAAGAATAAATAATAATAAATAAAAGAATAAATAATAAAAAAAAACTTCATATTTTTATAATGCTCTTCATTAATTTGTGCTTACGCTATTATGTTCTGCTGCAATGAAAAGAAACATTAAATATTTTGTTGTTGTTGTTGTTGTTACTAATCCCCCTGCTGCTGGAAAGCCTACACCAGGTCCAAGAGACCATGGCTAGGGAACCACGAGGGCTGAAGACTCAACCTCAAGGCAACACTCTACGATACAATTAAACGTGTGGCACCAAGCGCTACAAACTCGGTCATTCAGGCCCAATTATTTTCTACATATAACATGACAATAATAATTCGAATTTTTTCAAGAGAATGAATTGATCATTATTTATTTCTTATGGAAAAAGTTCATTGGTATCTGCTCAGTTTCTTGGACTTGTTGCATGGTTGAGGTTTTGGGTTTTCGCTCTACTGTCATTTCTTGCCCATTTTGGGCTCATTTGACGAGTAACTACAGTGCAACGTGGATTCCGAACGACTCACAATCATCTATGCCACCGCCAGGATTCCAATCTGAGGTGCATGTCTAAGGGTAATATGTAGCTTCACTTTTTAGCGAGGAATCACGAGAGCTAAAGACTACTAAACTTCAAGAAAACACTCTACGACCCTATTAGACGGGACTTACGGTTTATAGTGGATTATGAGCCTCTAAAAACATCCACAGCACCACCGGGACTCGAATTCGAAACCTTGAGGCATTGAGCGCCAGAAAGGTCTAATATAACTGTAAAGAATTGGGCGTAGGGCTGACAACCCTACCCCGTAAAAAGAGAAAACAACTCCTGTCTCGAAATCAGCGAGTACGCAAATGACCTTGGCCCACCATGGGGCTGTTGCGTCAATGAAGAAGAATTATTCAAAATATTTTTCTCTCACAATTTGTCAAACAATCATTTGTTTATTATTTATTGTTTAAAACCGGACATCTTACTTTATTTGATTATATTAGCATATCAAGTAAGTATTGAATAAGTGAGCGCCATGCCGCAATATTTTGAAAAGTAATTAATTTTTTACGAGCTTCTTATACTTTCGTAAAAAAAAAAAAGTATCCTTATTGAAATATATTTTCAAATCTGTTTCCTTAGTAAATTAACATTTCGGATCTGTCTACAGCGATGCATATTTCATTACAAGAAGACAAGAATGATTTCTTTTAATAACAACATGCTTTCATTGTCGACCTGCAGTAATTGAAATTTTGAGATTAGGAACAAATTAAACGCGTCGTACAAGAAATTCATTCTAAGAAGGATCTCATCATTACTTGTTTGTTAAAGGGTTGGATTATCATTTAGAATTAAAAGAAAATAAAAAAAAATGCAACGAAAAGTTCTTCAATTTGGAAACTCGGGGGAGATTCAATTTAACTACTTTAAAGTTACCGGGAAGAATGAAATTTTTCTTTTGTGTTATTTTAGCAAAAGCAACAAAAGAAAATGGCGACCGAGGATTCGGCTTCACAAAAGGTAGGGGGAGAAACTATTTTAATTAGAATTTCAGATATGGATTTCGCAGTTCTTCTTTAATGAGAAAACACTTTCCTTAGCCCCGGTTCCGGTTTATTAGTCGAGAAGTAATTACTTCCTTTAAATTTATACTACATTTCATTATACGTATATGTTCTAAATTATAACATTGTTCCCATGAATTTAGTTGTTGTCAGTTTCGTTTAAAATAAATGTTCCTGTTGTTATTTTCCAATGCTAGGCATTGTGATCTAAGCCACTAATTTCTAAAATTGGACGGTATAGCCCTCTATTGAGTAGTGGAACTTTCAGGGGGAGAGGGGTATTAACTTAAGGAGCATTGGGGGCGTTTATTTGTTATAGAAATAAGGGCCGTTGAAAGCCTAAAGAAGGAATACTACTGTGCACAAAAAGCAAGACCAATTAATGTTTATTTGAAAAAGTCTTTTTTAACTTCTCTCTTTTTCTTTTCTCTTTTTCTTTATTTATTCTTCCAAATTTATTTCATCGCCTTCAAAGTAATCCCCACCGGACACAATGCACTTATGCCAACTTTTTTTCTAATGCTCAATGCATGCTTAAAAGTCATCGGCCAATGGCCTTCAAAGCGTGCTCCGATTCACGTTGAATCTCTTCAATCGACTCAAAACGGTGTGAAAAATAATAATTGAAATTCTATAAGCACCGGGAATTTAAATTTTACAATTGGTATTACTCTTTGGACACAGTAGTATGTTCGAAATTATAACATTGTTCGCATGAATTTAGTTGTTGTCAGTTTCGTTTAAACCAATATTTTGATCAAAGTCACTAGTTCCTAATAGGGGACTGTATCGTCTCTAGGGGACAGTGGAACTTTCGGGGGGGGGGAAGGGCAGTGATATTAACTTAGGATGCATTGGGGGTGTTTATTTGTTAAGGGGCGTTGAAAGCCTAAAGAAGGAATAGAAGATGAGAACATTTAGAATAACAAACAATTCGTGCATGTTTCACCTGATGTGTAAAAGCTGCAAACGCGTAAATCTCTATCTTATTCAGGATTACGTTGAGGATTGAGTAAAGATCATTCAGGACTTTTTTATGTAATTTATCCATGCTTGGATGAAGTTAATTTGTTATTCATGTTATGTAGATCAAGACTTTACATAAAGTACTGAATTACCTTTATTAGTTTGTCAATGCTTGAACAAAGACTATTTAGTTCCTGTTATGCAGTTTATCAAGGTTTGAATGAAGGTCAATTAGTTCCTGTTATGTAGATCAAGATTTGAATGGAGATAAATTAATTTCTGTTACGTAGATCAAGATTTGAATGGAGATAAATTAATTTCTGTTATGTAGATCAAGATTTGAATGGAGATCATTTAGTTCTATTATGTCGTTTATCGAGGCTCGAATAAGTCATCAACGGATCATCAGAAGATCATTTAATTCTTGTTTATGTAGTTTGTCTATGCTTCAAAAAAAGATCATTCAGTTCTTTTTGTGTAGTTATTCAAGACTTTATTCAAATCCTGAGTACCTATATAATCAAGATCTTTTAGTTCCTGATACGTAGTTTATCGAGGCTTGAATTTAGTTCTTATGTAGTTTGTCTATGCTTCAAAAATGATTATTAAGTTTATGTTATGTAGTTGATCAAGATTTGAATGATCATTTAGTTCTTATACAGTTGACCGAGATTTGAATGAAGAATTCAAAGAATGTTCCAGTTCTCTTCATGCCTTTCTTCATTATAGGATTAATTGAATCAAGACAAATTTAAAATGTCGAGTGCATGGAAGAGTCCATTAAAACAGAAAAAAAAAATTAAGGAAAAAAAAGGGGGAAATGGTAAATTATACATGAAATAGTATTTTTTGTGTGTTTTCCTTTTTTTTTTCTTCTAATGCAGCTGGCAAATAGACCGCGATCTTTCGCCATAAGGGCTGCACCGATGTTACTCACTTTGCATTACCCGGGGGGCGCGTGTAACTTGATGGTAAGCCACGGACGCGGAGTAACAATGCCCCCGCAGCGCTCTACGATCCTGTTAGGACCGGGACCTACGGCTTAAAGTGGATTCCGAACCACTACAACACCCATGGGCAAAGCCGGGATTTGAACCCGATACCTGTGGTAACAAACGCCAGAGCGCTATCCCCTATTTCATTGTGTGTAATAATAACTGTCTTATGACTTTGCTTTTGCCATTATATTCCTCTCTTTTTTTTTTTTTTTTAATTTTGGAACCTTATTTTTATTTAAAAAGTAGAATTCTCTATCAAATCTATTATTAATATTATAAATTATTCTTTGCACGAGATGGTGTTTTATTAGAACTAGCCCAACTTGAACTATGCGAAACATACCAAATTTTACTTTATTATTTTTATATTAAAATTAAGTTGGCTGTTGGTATGATTTTTTTAAACCACCAAATAAAAAATTTTTGTCATGATTAAGATAAATGTGGAAGGAAAGTTATGCAAGTGTAGCGTTATACTTTTTAAACCGTCATTATTATAATTGATTGCCAAATTTAGAATTCACTTCGAACGTTAGGCTTAACCATTCTTGAGAAATGATAGTTACAATATTTGCCAATATATAGAAATAGGAATACGTTTCATTCGTTAAGAAACATTTGATTATTACATTTCTACAGTGGGCTGCGAAAACTTGTTCATTTTCTCCAAACATTCCTTTATAAACACGCTAAACCTTATTTTCACTATTTTTCAAACACTAAAATGTATTCGATCCTTTCCAACAAATGCAACCCTTGCATTACTTAAATCGCACGGAGATGTCCTTTGAGACTTTCACAGAATTTAGTAGTTTTCTTCTAAGCCTTTCCTTGATCTCCGGAATTCTAATTCAAGACCCAAACTAAAACCCGAACATTTTCCTCTGCTCGAAACACGGTTGCCATTCAGCGGGAAGAAACTCTCAAGTTTAATCTCGCGGAAACCTCTGGAGTAATCAACACTTGCGCGCGACAGGGGCTCGGCAGGTAGAAGAGCTCTGCAAGCTCTAATTCCTCTTGTGGCAATTTCGTCTCTTCACTTGTTGAATTTCAATTGGGGTGCGTCTTCTTGAAGATGCTTTTCGGCGAAACCTGGCAACGTTGGAGGGGGGCTAATTGTGAAAGATCTGACGTTCTGGAATCCCTTCGTTTTGGTATTTCTGTATCGATTTGAGACCTCCATCATGTTACTTGAGATTTCGGTAGTCTTTTGATGATTGAATGTGCAGTGTTACACATGCCAATTATTTTTTCATCTTAATCTTTTGTGTCACTTGCATTTAAAACGTGCTTGTATATAAAATTAGTAAAACTCGTAGCATAATTTTGTAGCATTTAAAAGGATAATCAATATTGTAGAAGTTCGTCGACTTGAAAACAAGGAAATTTGGGTTATTTTTAAAAAAAATTTTAAAAATTATTTTCCAATGGAGATTTATAAATAAACATAAATTTAAAATTTTCTTTGTTTCAGGGATAAAAAATATCGCACTAGTAAAACAAATATTTTTTAATTTCGTTTATATTTATATATTTTTCCATATTTCATTTTTAGAGTTATATATTTCTTTACAACGCGCGTTGAGTATCATTATTATTGTATTATCCATGCTTACATGTAAGAATAATAGTGTTGTTGTTGTTTCTTATCCCACTTGGCTGGCCAAGCCCACAAGCCCATATAGACTCATGATTGAAGGGGAAGGAAGCAGCTTCTGTTGTGATGGAGCACCCGTAGGTAGAAGCCTGACTTTTGCTCCGTGACGCTCTTACAGTCATAGAAGACCGGGACCTACGGCTTAAAGTGGATTCCGAACCACTACAAACATCCATGGCACCGCCGGGATTCGAACCCGAAACCTGTGGCACCGAGCGCCAGAGCGCTAGACACTCGGCCATTCAGGTCCCAAATTTGCCAACGGCACGCAGTGTTCCCAGGTGGTCACCCACCCAAGTACTGACCGCGCCCAATGATGCTTAACTTCGGTGATCTAACGAGAACCGGTGTATTCAGCATGGTACGGCCGTACAGAATAACAGTAAACACAATAATAACAACTCCTTCTGTTTCCATTTTTCACTCCAAAAAATGTCTACAGTGGGTCCAAATCTTAAATGGGGGTATATAACTGTACTTGCGGGCCGCGGAGTTAGGATGCTTTCCAAAATGGCCCTGTAAGATCATTTGGGTTGGTCACCCCTGTCATAAACTATCTTGAGGTTAAAAATTCAAATTGCATCTCAAAGACTTATTGCATTGCATGCATAAGAAGTATTTGAGAATATTTTGGAGGTAATAGAGAATTTTTGCATAACGTTTTTTTATCGTCCGATATTTTTTCTGCCTGGCGCGCATGCTCATTGGAAACATTATTACAGATATGCATGCGCAATAGTACAATGTTTCCTATGAGCATGCGCGCCAGGGAGAAAAAAATATCGGACGTTAAAAAAACGTTATGCAAAAACTCTCTAATCACTTTAAAGGGGAAAGAGTTACAGCTTCATCAATACTCTTAAGTTATAAACGTTAGCTGAATAAAAAAAAACTCTAACTCTGTAAGCTGAATTGTCATTGTCATTGATAATAATTGTCATTCGATACAATGCAATAAAATAGTTTTCTCAGAAAATAGAAGAAAAATAACTATGCAATATTTTTTTTTTTTTGCGACAGCAGTCTTAAGTGGGATAAATATAAATAATAATAATAATAAATCCAAAAATTGATGTCCACAACTAATAACAGTTTGACACAAACCATCCCATTTAAATTTTTCCCAAATAAATCCAAACTGTAGGCAACGAACCCAAAAACCTGAGGGCCCATAATCCGGTAATCTGTCTCACCTAACAAGCCTTCTGCGGATTTACGACCTTCTTCTTAAAAGGGCTGAGCTATTTTTAACAATGGCATGAGGAGGGGAGAGAAATTGATTTTGTGCCTTCGACAGCCCTTTCTTCGACTCTACCGCTGCGCCAGCAGGTCACCTGCTCCCATCCCGAAGGTTATCGATGGTCAGCGCTGCGAGACGTGCCCCCACGCACTCATGAAAAAACTGCACAGGCAGGCGGTATTTATTATTGACGGATGGCAACGGCTGCGGCTCCGGACTTGTTTCGATAACATAAATCTGCCGCTTGGCACTGATGCGCCGTTTTGTTGGGGGCCGTGTTTCATCGGGAATATTGGTTCTTTTTTTTGTTCTTTTTTTGGTTCTTTTTTTTCTCTTGTTCTTGTTGAGTGATTTAGTTGTGTTATTCTAGGATGTGCGTGATGATTGTTTGGGGAGCTCAAAGTGCTTGTAATTGTTGCTTAAGTGCTTTTAGGTAATCATGTGTAAGAGTTATGGCTATGGGAAAGAGAATATCACGTAATCACGAAGATTAGTTACGAGAAATTTTAATTTAAGAAAATACTACTGTTCCCAAAAAAGTAAGACCAATTAAAATTTTTTTTCAAAAACTCTTTATTTATTCTTCCAAATTTGTTTCATCGCCTACAGAATAATCCCCTCCGGACACAATGCACGTATGCCAACGTTTTTTCCAATCCTCAGTGCATGCTGAACAGCCATCGGCAGGGATGGCCTCCAAAGCGCGCACCGATTCTCGTTGAATCTCTTCAGTCGAATCAAAGCGGTGTCCCCGGAGGGGTCTTTTGAGTTTAGGGAATAGCCAGAAGTCGCACGGTGTGAATACGGTGGCCGGGGAACGGTATATATTTCATTTTTGGATCGAGAATATATATATATTTTTTTTCCTTTTTTTTTCCTACTTGTTCTGTTGAGTGATTTGGGCGCTCAGGAGTGCTTGTAATTATTGCTTAAGTGCTTTTAGGTAATAACGTGTAAGAGTTATTGCTATGGGAAAATGAATATCGAACATGAGCTTGAAGATGGTAGTCAGGTGAAATTTTAATTTAAGAAAGTTGTTACGATGAATACGAAGATGTGAAGTATACAAGGTGATTCGACAGACGAGGGATGCGGAGGGGTGCAGCCTACTGAAGCATACAATTTTTATATACGAATACATTGTTGTAAGCTGCTGTTGACACTTTGTGAAATGAACATAAACATACATGCATGAGAAAAATAAAATCATTGTTTATCGACAATAACATTGCAAATGGCTTCTTTGATTCATTGTTTACAATAGATGCTCAAAATTGCTACCATCCACAGTAACACATGCTTTTAGCGTCGAAGGAGTGAGGCATTTCGAGCATCAAATAGAGTGCGCATCGGGGTTGCCAGCCGACTTGAAGCTCATCACGTGGCCGTATCAGTAGGCCCATTGTTCCTAGCTGCCACTTTCTTATACTTTCACTTTCTTCTTGTAAGATGCACCACCCCTCAAAATTTTATCCGTGATCTTTGAATCCAAAACAGATCGAAACAAAGCAGTTCAAATGAAACACATACACAATTAGAAAGGAATCAAAAGTAATTTTCTCCTTTTTTTTTAATATGCTTTAATTAGTTTCACCTGTATGTATGTTTGTAACTGACTCCTTGGGCTCGATTTTGCCCTACTTTAAGCGATCCGATTTCATTGTAACGTTGTAGACTTATCAGGGACCGACGACACTAAAATATTGTGATAAGTTTATCATCTCATCATGATTAGGATCGCCAGGATGAGTGATTAAAACACACAGCCTTTGAAAAGTCATTTTGATCGGCGCATCAGTTTTCCCCTGGAGATCTGCTTCTCCTCATACACACTATATAAGCTGCAATGAAACATTTACAGACATCTTTCAGGCATTCAAACCTACGTGGGACAGCGGATGACGCGCCTGATTACTGATTAGGAGATTCCCTGTTCGAATCCTGGCTGGCTCGACCTATTCGCATTTAGCCTTTGTTTTACTCACAATTACATTATTGTAAGAACCAGTCCTCCGTACCGGGACCTCATTTAAATATTATTTAAAAAACACGCTTTCAGAGTGAATCAAACTAAAAATTAAAAAATAATTGTTAACATAAGAATAAAATGAATGTCACTGTCCTAAAATGCGTGGGTTGCTTTGTATGACATTTTTAAGCTAACTCTGCATTTCTGAATGAAACTAGTGAAAAATGATAACGTTTGATATCGAGCCCCCCACGCTTTTAGAACAGTGATATTCACTTTTTCGTCAGTCATTTTATTCTTTTGTTAACAGTTATTTTTTACTTTTTAGTTTGATTCACTCTAAAAGCGCATTTTTTAGTTTTATTAAACTATTAATTTATTTTTTGTATCTTCTCCTTACTTGGACAGGATTAGAATCGCCACATTGAAACCTTTCCTCGGGATGATTTGGACATGGGGTATTTGGTCATTCCTTGTTACTGCAAAATGTATCAAGTATCGATCGTATTCCATAAAGGGCATATTTCGAAATATCATTTGCACATTTTTATTAGACCTGCAAAATAAAAAATTTCATAAAGCAAAGATTGAATAAGGTAAAATAAATGTAAACACATTTTTTAAAATATTAAATGTGCTATATCTCATCAGTTTTTCTTTCCAAATGCTTTCGCAGCCTCAGGAGAAAAGAAATAGTCTCATTTTTCTTGTTGCTTTAAAAGTAACTAAACAGAAAAGCTTTTTGGTCCCGACACGCAGCCAATTCGCACTTTCGGTCTGTGATCAAGCAACTTTTACACAGTTTTCATTAAATCTCCCCGTCTTAGCAGAAATACGGTCAATTGCATGTTTAATCTACAGAGGAACTATATTTACTGTTTTATTTACTTATTTATTTTTTATTTTTTTTTATAAATGTAGCATAACAGAGGCCACAGAATTGTTTTTTGTTTTTCCTACTTTTTTTTTTTTTTTTTAATTTGCTTTTAGGTTAATATGTGTTATGTGTGCAACACTTATTTAATCTTCGCAAAAGAAAGCCTCATTTTTTATATGTGATTAAAACATAATATTGATATAAATAAATCAAAATTATTAAAAAGCTCTAATCTCATTCTGTAAATTTTTACTGCATTCCTCATAAAATATTTGTCTTGTTGAACAACGGTGGATATCCTTTACGCCTTTTACGGGTTGATGTGTGTCTGCTGGGAGACAAGAAGCACCTGTGTGATGGCAACATTTCAAAAACGCTCCTAAAATCAATAGGGGGGTCTGGTGGCCGAGTGGCTGGTGCTCGGTACCACAGGTTTCGGGTACGAGTCCCGGCGGTGCCATGAATGTTTGTAGTGGTTCGGAATTCACTTTAAACTGTAGGTTCCGGTCTGTTTAGCCCTCGTGAGCACAAGATGACAGTAGAGCTACAATATTTCTGTCAATAATCAATTTGCCCTCAATATTTCGATCGTCCTCTCCTTGTTTCTGTAATCTGTGATTGCAATAGACAGTAGCAGTGAATCCGAACCCGAGCCCCCCTCATGATATCTCCACACGTCACTACTAAACCTCTAATCGGACAATGAAACAGTGATCGTGCATTATCGAAAACACACACACGCATATATATACATCAAAGTTGTGTATATGTGTCGTCTATGCTCAGCCTCAATTTACATTCAAATATCCCCAAAATTGACATGGATACTTCTAATATAAAGCCTATATAAAAATAAAAAAAATAAAAAAAAATAATCGAATGGCTAACGCTCTGGCGCTCGGTGCAAAGGTTCGGAATCCACTTTAAACCGTAGGTTCCGGTCTAATAGGATCGTAGAGCGTTGTTCGAGTAATGTTACTCGCGTCCGTAGCAAATCTTCAAAGCTACACGAGCCCCCGGGTAGTGCGCAATGGTGACACGTTGGTGCAGCCCTTGCTGCTGATGGCATACCAGATCAACTGTCTCTGTATATGCCAGCTGCATTAGAATGACAGGAATTTCTTATATTGGAATATTAATTTAATTTCCATAATTTCGCTTTATTCTTGGACAACTGTCGGTATTTGATAAATGAAGATTCTCTGTATATTCTTTTTCGTCACTCTTTTCCTTTTCTGAAATCTGTAAAATCCCATTGTGATTTTAATCTTTATACTAATATAATTCTTCTGTACGTGTGTTTGTCACTGAACTCCTCCTCAACGGCTGGTACCACGGGCTTCAGGTTCGAATCGTGGCTGTGGCATGTATGTTTGTGAGAAGTTCGGAATCCACGTATGTCCCGGTCTGATTTGCCCAAAGTGTGCGCAAAATGACCGTAAAGTGACAAACCAAAACAAACCTCCTAAACGGTCTAGACCGATTTGGTTGAAATTTCTTGCGTGTGTTTTTATGGGTCCTTGCATGGTTTTCATTTACAATTGGACTCGCTGGTGGCGCTGCAATCGGGTTTTTCTGTACTGTGTTTGTCACTGAACTCCTCCTAAACGGCTAATCCGATGTGGAGGAAATTTTGTGTGTGTGTTTGAGTAGGTCCCTGGAGCGTTTAGATTAACAATTTGAACCAGTAGGGGGCACTGCAATCAGATTCCAAGTTTTTTTTATTTTTAGGGCAGGAAAAGGTCTGCCGGGCCCTCTAGTTACATATATAATGAGCACAATGCGGTAAAATCATCAATGCGATAAAATAAGAAAACATTAATGTGGCAATGGGCGCACATTTATTTTTAATGTGACCTATTAAATAAATAACTGCTTTTTTTAAAAAATGCAAGAAGTAGTCCATTATTTAATGTATCTTTATAATAACCATCATGTTCATTATAGATATTACTTTTTTCACAAATAGCCATTTATAAAGCACGTTAATTTTGGAAAAAAAAAACCGCAATCGTCACATAAAAATCTATTTTATAGCATTCCTCGAAGAAGGTAACATTTGCACTTTTCACAAGGCCGTATTAAGAGCTCTGATGGAGACTCGTAAAGACCTTCAAATTAAAGATTTCCACGTCATTAACTTATCTCCGAATTTCTGAGAAATCGATTTTCTAATCTGTGTGCCCATTTCCTTAAATGTCATAATTCTGACAGTTATCCTTCTCCTCTGCTATTCTGAGGATACCAAATCGCAGTCGTAAGAAGAAAAAAAAGCCCCTTGAGCCTTAATGTCTCCCCATGTAAAGAGATAAAAGAAAGTCGCTAATGTTTAAGTGAAAAAACAAAATTTCTTTTTTTAATCGGCTACTTAAGTCATCTCTGTCCTTTTTTTTTTGCGATGACCATCGAGAAGGAATAATGAATAATAAAGGATATTCTCGATTACAGTTAGGATAAGTATCTGGTCTTTCTTAACTGTCACTTTTACATGTATTTTAGTAAGTTACTTCAACAACATGCACCCAATTGAACATAAATGACAAAAAAAAAATGTTGTTTGCAAATATTGGACACTTACATCTGAGACCATTTACGACAGATGTACAACAGATTCAACTTTACACAGGAGGCACCATGGAGGGGGGCTACTACTACATTAGAACCACTACATTTACAGCTATAGTTTCCTACGGGCGTCCTGGAGATACCACCACACCACACCACATCACTGTATCTAGACCTGAGGTGCACCCTTAAAGTTTGAGAATGATGTGAGTGAGAAGAAGTCTAATTTGGCTATTTGACGCTTTTACAGTTCTATGAGACCTACGGCTTAAAGTGGATTCCGAACCACAACAAACATCCGTGACACAGTTGCGACTCAAACCTGAAACCTGTGGGACCGAGCGCTAAACACTCGGTCATTCATGTCCAAATAGAACATAACTCCAAAAAAAAAAAAAAAAAAAAAAAATAGAATTTGCAGATTTTGGACACTTTGATCTTGGATCAATTACGGTAGATGTGCAATAGACTCAACGTTACCAAACAGGCACCATAGAGAGAAAAAACTACATAGGAACCAGATTTTACCGGCTAGTTTCGGTACGGGCATCCTGGAGGTACCACACTAGCAAACGACTCCCATACTCTGCGAAAATTGGTTCGTACCTGAATCCTATAATCAGGTACGGCCTGATGGCCAATTGGCTAGCGCTCTGGCCTTTTGTTGCCAAATTGTAGTTTCGAATCCTGGCTATGGTATGGATATTTGGGAGTTGTTCGGAATCACTTTTAAAATGTAGGTCGCGGTCTAATAGGATGGTAGAGCGTTGTGGGTGTGGGTAGTGTGACTTTGCGTCCATAGGACCTTCAAGCTACACGTGCTCAATGAGTGACAGCTGTGCAGCCACTTGCTCATGGCATATAAAGATGAACTGCCTCTGCATTGCCAGCGGCATTAGAAAATTCAAATCATATGGGCACACATTTTAACAGTATAAACCTCAAACCGTATTACTAAAAATTACAGAATTTTATTAAATACTGATGTTCGAAAATTACTGAAGGCTAATTTGCGGCATTTTATTACCTACTTCAAAAATTTTTAATAAAATTCTTAGCAACTTTTTTCCTTTTGAGGGAATAGGAATATTTTTTTTTTTTTTTTAATTATTCTTTCTGAAATGCAGCAGGCCATAAACTTCAAATCATTAAACGGATACTTCTAATCACTTTCAAGGCCTAAAACAATTTTAACGTGGCCTGACTGATTCAGCTGGTGCATTTTCTCGTCTTAAAAATCTTCCAGATTTTCTTAACAACGTTTTCTTCATCTTACAAAAGAATTTAAAATCATAATCTTCTTTTCAAATTCACTCAAGATATAAATAATCCCGAAATATGAAATGAAATGAAGTCACCTTAAAAGTCTTCAATATGCAAGGGCTATAGAGAAACAAGAGCCAATAGGATGGCTTCGCTTTTATTTTCCCAATTTTGTATTATTCACAAACCCACTCACCCGCAGCTTCACCATAACTACACAACTGGCGATGAAATGAAATCTCCGATTCCGCTAAGATCTTTCGAGTTGTGATCTTGATTGAAAATGAATGGAAACGAATATCATCCCTCCCTCTTTTGAATAAGCATCGGCCGGAAGTCGATCCCGTTATTAAATGCGACGTTGGGGAAAAGAGGGAAAAAATGAGCCTTTTTCCGGATAAGAAGGAAAAGCTATTAAGCAAGAAACGCTTAATGTGACGTTGGGGAAAAGAGGATTAGAGTCTTTCCTGATGAGAGAGCTGTTAGAGTGCGGATAGGATTAATGAGTTTGGACATAGCGTTTAATAGAGGTTCCGTTATTTAACGGTGTATTTTGGAAAAAGAATTTGTTGGATGGAAAAACGATATTATTACATACTTTTGTTATTATTATTATTTTTATTTATTTATTTTGAAAATGAATGGCATGACATTACTTTAAAAAGAAATCAACTATAACAGATTTTTTTTAAAATGTATTATGTATCACTTTTTAAAGTCCATACTGAAAGTTTATAATACATTTTCGTAGATAGTTGACTTATGTTGCTGTTCTAATGCACTGACGATAGAGAGACGTTGTTGTGATGGAAAAGTGTTTATTATATGCTGTGATTATTATTTTATTAATTATTATGCTGTGATTATTTTATTATTAACCTTAATTCAACTGGGCTACATATTTTAACTGGGCTTACTGACTTATTATTTATTTACTTTATTATTATTATTATTATTTTTTGATTAATACATTGTGCTGATGTATTGCGGCCTGATGGCCAATGGGTTAGCGCTCTGGCGTGTGGTACTACAGGCTTGAGGTTCGAATCCTGGCGGTAGCATGGATGTTTGTGAGTGGTTCGGATTAAGCCTGATTGGCCAAGTGTCTAACGCTCTGGCGCTAGGTGCCACAAATTTCGAGTTCCGGAGGTGCCACGGATGTTTGTAATAATTCGGAATCCACTTTAAGCTGTAGGTATCGGTCTGATAGGAGCCTTGTAGAGGTAGTGTGACTCGCATTCGTAGCCTATCTTCAAGCTACATGTGCACCGGGTAGTGCTCAATGAGTGACGGCGGTGCAGTCCTTGCTGATGGCAGAAAGAGGAACTGTCTCTGTATTGCTAGCTGCTTTAGAAAAAAAATTAAATGATTTGGTTCACACATTTTAACAGAATTAAAACTCAACTGAATCACTAAAATTACAGAATTTTCATAAATTATAATTTTACCAAAATTACTACATGCCGATTTTTCTGACATTTTATTACTCATAGTACTTCAAATTTTTTTTAAACCGTACTAAGACACGTCTTTTGAGGGAAACATTATTTGCTGTTAAAAAAATTGTTCTTTTCTTAGCTGCCCCGAATATAAACTTCAAATCATCAAAACCGATACAGTTCTAATCACTTTCAAATATAAAACATTTTTTCGCTTTATTAGCTGGTTGATTCGTTAAATCCTATTTTCTCTTCTTAAAATATTCCAATTTTCATAAATGCGATTCATTATCTTAAAAATAAAATAAAAAATCGTTTTCTTTTCCAAAATTCCCCTCGAAAATTACGATAATCGCAAAATGAAATGAAATGAAATCACTCACCTTAAAAGTCTTCCTATATTAGCAAGTTAAAAGAGAAACAAAATAATAAGATGGCTTCCTTTTATTTTCCCAATTGTTATTATTCAAAAGCCACTCACTACAAACCGTAACTGTAACGGCGATGCGAAATTATGGTTTTCGCTAAATCTTTCAAGTTATGATTTTGATTGAAAATGATTGAAATGAATATCCATCCCCCCTTCTGACATCATCCCTTTTCTTTAATAGGCATCGGCCGGAAGTCGGGATCCGGTATTGAATGTGACGTTGGGGAAAAAGAGGGGGAAATGAGCCGTCTTTTTCCGGATGAGAGGGAAAAGCTGTTAAACGCTTAACGTGTGGATTAGAGGAAGAGAATTAATTAGTTTGGACACAGTGTTTAATAGTGGCTCCGTTATTTAACGGTGTGTTTTGGAAAAAGAATAAGTTGTTGTGATGTAAAAGCGTTTATTAAATGCTTGTTATTATTATTTATTTATTTATTTTTGTAAAATGAAATCCATGACTTTACCTTAAATCTGGCGTAGTTCAATTCGTTGAAAATCTAGATCCTGTATCCTTTGTGCCAAACACATCGCCAAGTTGCCAAGTCGGTAAGTAGCATAGAAATGAATGGGCCAGGTAGTTTGCGCGGTAAAATGATATTACGCCAAAATCCTACTGTGTTGCCAAATCGCCAAAAGTAAACAGACAAAAGGTTGTCAAGTTCGGTGTCATTGTAAGGCGTTATTTCGCCAAAATTTATAGCCAAACAGTGCTTTTACGCCAACATTAGCAGCCAAATAGCTATTACCCGTCAAAGTTTATTCTTGAAAAGGCTTTGAAGCCAAACGCTTGACGCTTTAACGCAAATATTATCACTATCCTTTATCGCCAACATTTATCGCTTTATAGCCATTTTTCACTAAGCAAATTTTGTTATATAACTTCTTTAAGCCAAAATGCTTTATCGCCAATATGTATCGCTTTATAGCCAAATTTTTCACTAAGTGAATCTTGTTTTTTGAGCGCTTTTACGCCAAAAGTTGATGCTTAATCGCCAAATTTTTATTACTAAAATTTTTTATCTTTGGAATCCTTTGCGCCAAATGAAACCGCTTTTACGCCAAAATTTAGCGCTATTATGCCAAGAAAATTATATCTAAAATGACTTTACGCCAATTTATATCGCTTTATCGCCAAATTTTTACCACTATTATGTCAACTTTTTAATGTTTTCTTTTTACACCGCATATTGCCGCTTTAACGCCAAAATATATCATTATTTTGTCAACAATTTATTCCTAACTTGCTTTCACACCAAATTAAATCGCTTTATCGCCAAATTATTATGTGGAATTTTTATTTTGCTAATAATCGCTGTTTAATTGATAAATTTCGATACGATAAAATTTCACCAAAGTTATTCGCCAATTCTTTTTTTTTTTTTTGTAATGTCATAAAATAAGTCATGTTCTTTTTACGAAACCGAATTCGAATGATAAATTAATATTAACAAAAGATAAAAGAAGAAAAACTAGAGAATAACTCACCTATTCCATCCAGAATAGTTTTTATTCCATCCGGTGAAATCATAAATTATTTTGCGGATATCACATTTTATTAGCACAGCGCCGCCATGCACTCTGCCAGATAATTATCAAATGTTCCGGACACATTATTTTATTAATATTAATTTATTTTTAATTATTAAAATTTAAGTGTAACGTTCTAAAAGCTAAAGCTGCAAATATTCCGAGCGAATTCTAATTACGGTTGTCACAAAATCTATTTAAACGAACATCTTTAAAAAGGAAATTAATTATTTAAGAATAAAATATAAGTTATTAAAAAATAAAAATCGTTTTTCTTGTTTGTTTCTTACTTTCCTGATTAGCAACTTCATAAATATTGTTTATGTTCTGATTCAGTGACCGACGTACGTTGTAAGAATAAGTTCGGAATAATCAGTAATTTATTGGAATATTAATTTAAAGAATATATATTTCTGTTCTTATTTACTGCAAATAATAATATAATCACAATATCAATAAATAAGTCATTATATTGTTTGGAAAATGAAGCTACGAATTCTTCTAATTATAGTATTGCAACCCTAAAGAAATTGGCGGAAAATTGGCGAAATATTCAGGGTTGCAAGATTGGCACGACTTTCCTCAGGGTACAGTATCCTAGATTTTAACCAAAAAAACACGTATCATGTATCTCTTTTTAAGATCTATACTGAAATTTTTATAACACATTTTCTTTGATAATTGACTTATTATGTTGTTGCACTAATGCAGCTAACAATACGGACACAGTTCATCTTTATGCCATCAGCAAAGTATGCACCGCTGTTACTCAAAACACTACCAGGGGCACGCCCTAGCTTGAAGAGAGGCTACAGACGCGTAGTAACACTACCCCAGCAACGCTCTACAGTCATGTGAGACTGGGAACTACGATTTAAAGTGGACTCCGAACCATTCTGAACATCCATGGCACCGCCGGAACCCAACCAAATTATTAAAATTACAAAATTTTTATAAATTCTAATTTTATTAAAAGTGCTAAAAATGCCAATTTTCACGAAACCTTATTACTTGCTTCAAAAAAAATTTTTAAGACATATTACAAAACGTCTTTTGAACGAAGAGAATTTTTCATAAAAGGTGGTTCTTTTTTTTTTTTTAAATGCAACGAATATAAACTTCAAATCGTTAAAACTGATACACTTCCAATCAATTTCAAATATATAATTATTTTTCAATTTATTACGGAGAC
>BPLQ01002537.1:0-28135 GCA_021605075.1 Caerostris darwini | reverse complement strand
ATATATCGGCTGAATTGTATGCATATTGAGCTGTATTTTATTTTTTTGTTCAAAACCACTTACATAACAACCAATAATTTAGTAGAAAATTAAAAAATTCAAGTAAGTGGAGTGTTATTAGAGATTTAGATTATGATTTAGAGATTATTTTTTCGTCTGCTCATACTATTAGTAACACTATTGTTTCCTTACTTAGTTTTATGTCTAGTATTTTAATAAATTTACTAGCATTTCATTTGTTCAATAACTGCTTTCGTTATTATTTTTTTTCAAATACATATTGGCTAAATTATATCTGTATTGTAGCTGTATTTTATATTTTCGTTTAAAACCACTTTCATAACAAGCAATGATTTAGTAGAAAATAAAAATTCAAGTAAGTAACGTGATTTAGAGATTATTTTTTCGTGTACTCATTATTATTTCTTTTGTATTATTCTAATGAATTTATGAGCATTTAATTTGTTTAATAGCTGTTATTGTTATATTTTTAAAATATATAATGATTTAATTGTCGTTTTTACTTTAATATCAATCCATCAAGTGTTTTGACTTAGATAAACAATATACAAAATATTGTTAAAAAAATTACTATTAATGAATTCTCCTAACATTTTATGGAAGATATTAAAAATTATAACTAAATTATAAGCAAAAATTATAAGCCAATATTAAAAATTATTATATTAAAAATTATAAGCCAATTTTAATTACTATAAAACAAAAATAAATCCAGTTTTCTTCGAAGTTTATTAATTAGGTATTTTTAATAACGTTTTAAAAAATTGGTGGTATACGTTCACATAATATTATTGATATGAGGTTGAATAGTCTTCTTTAAAAAGATTTTCTAATTGCAGTTTTATAAATATTAATTTTAAAATTCCTACTAAATATTAATTTCTACTAATTTATTTTAAATATTAAAATTCTTATAAAATAATAAATAATAAATTTACAAAATACTTTTCGAAAAAAAAATTAAAATTAATACAACTGTAACTATATTGTTCTTTAATGTTAATATCTATAGTTAAATGAAATACGCATAACAATCGTTTTCAAATTAATAATTTTGAATTAGCAACAGAAAACTTGTTTACTATAAAAAAATCGAATTTAAAGGACCCTATACATATCGCAAAAAAAGTCCAGTTTGTTAGATTAAATGTTAGTTACTTTACAAATTAAAGTTCAAAATGCTTATTATTTAATTTTAATAAAATATAATCATTGGATAAAAAAAGTGCTATTTTTAAGCATTTAAAATTAATGTAACGTGCCCTTGATTTCATTAAATTCTTTTCGAATCATTTATATTTTTACCAAATATAATTTGAACATAGCTTCTTCTCATCCATGTTTAATAAATTAAGTTAAGCATATAAATAAATTACATTGAGGAGCTGCATTACTAATTTTTTTTGTTATTGTTAGTCTATACAGTTTTTTAAAAAAATTGCTGTGTTTTTTAAGTAAGAGTTTTAAAAAAAAGCCCACCATTTATATTTGCCATAAATTTATGTATATTTTTTAAAATATATATAAATTTATGAAGCATTATAAATATAATATATTTTATTATATTTATAATACTTCTTATTCATGTAAATTACTCGTCAGAAAAAGAAATTGCAATCTTTTCAAATTAAACGAGGCATATTTTTTGTCTAAAACTTGATTTTACATATATTCATAATATCATTTATTTTTAAGTGGGTTTTATATTCCAAATAGTTAGAATTCTTTTTTATTAGAACAACTGAATACTGGCAATGTCGAGACAGGAGATGTTTTCTTTTTTACGGGGCTAGAGATCTCAGCCGTGCGTCCAGAGTTCAAGAGTCATGTTAGATTTCGAATCACTACAAATATCTATGACAGCTCTGGGACTCGAACCCGAGATCACAACGTGAGTCACTCGTTGATCAGGGCCCCCAGTTACAGTTAAATGTACATAATAATATAAAATATTTATTTTATTTTCTAATCTCCAGAATTCCCCTATATGATGTAAAACTATAATTGAAAAAAACCACACTTTAAATAAATCGTTCCTTGATAAATTTTCTGTGTACTATACGATATAAATATTAATTCTGATAAAATTTATATTGATATAAATGTATAAATAGCTTCAATTTATCTATTTCTTTAAAAACAATTTCAGTAAAATAGCAATTTATATGAAGTTTTTTATTTATTCTTAATTTAATTTGAAATATAACACAAAAAAATTAAATAACTGCATTCATTAAAAACTCTTACGCAATACAGGTTAACATTTTTTTGCACCACTTATATCTCATGTTAAACATTATGCAAGTAGGTTTCGTCTTTAACACTTCAGAAATCTCATGTAAGAAGTCCATAAAATGATTTGTCAATCTCTCTCTCGTATTGTGAGATGGTTAAATAGGGCGTGATTACTTATTGGAAGATGTCTTATCTCGAGATTCGTTTGAGTTGATGCTTAATAATTATTCATAGTATTTTACGTTTCGCAATTCTTATTTACTAAACAATCATTTCCTATTCATGCGGAAATCCTCCAAATTATTATTTTACGAATAATAAGAGTAAAATAATAATTATATATTTAAAATTTATATCAAATATCATATAAAAATGATTCGCGTATTATTATATAGTTTTTAAATTTAGTTTATTCATTAAAATTTAATATTTTATAAATTTAATGCCAGTATTTAACTATTTTTCACTTTATGATCCTAAATAATCAGTAATAAATGAATGTTAAAAAATAATTATTAGAGAATTTTTAAACTATAGATTAATTTTTTTAAATAACTTAAATTTAATAAAATAAATAATTAATTTTCATTATTTAAAATCATACTCGATTTACAGATTACAAACGATTTATTACGAAATAACTGATACAAATTTCGTTTAAACTATAATTTTAAACTAAATAACCAGCAATAAATTAATGTTAAAAATAATTATTAAAGAATTTTTAAACTACAGTTTTAATTTTAAAAAAAAACTTAAATATAATGAAATAAATAATTAATTTTTCATTATTTAAAATCATACTTGATTTAGAGATTACAAATGATTTATTATAAATAACCGGTAAAAATTTCGTTTAAACTATACTCACAGTTCTGATAAAAAAAATAATGGATAGAAAAATACTTAGAAAATATTTTCTTTATAGTAAATTTAAATTATCTGATCTTTCTTTATTCATTGTCTCTGTAAGGAAATGCAATTAGTTTACAACCAGGGTTAATTTTATTTCGCAATGTGATCTCTTGTACATAGGCTACAATATGCTTAAAATAAAGTAAAATGAGGACAATTTACTCATAACTAAAATTATGAGCAGATTATCCAGTTCTCATGCAAATTTGATGCCCTGAGATCTTCCTGTGGTCAAAATAATATTTAAAGGTGATGTCACGCCCTTTAGGCTAAAGTGGTTAGTGAAAGCTTGCTTGATGATAGTATGTAAAAATAAATTCTATTATTAAAATTCAACCACAACTACTGACATTAATCAATATATGTATATATAGTAAGAAGAAGAAACTAAATTACTAGGTGTTGTCTTTTTCCCATGTCAAATGATTTTGATAGGTATAATTTGAAACAAGATTTGGCCACCGATTGCTGATGAAAATAAAGTAGCAATTACATTTTTGAAAAAATGTGAATCCTAGCATATTACATTATTATTTGCAAGCAGAACAATTTCAATATAAAATATATAAATATTTCCGAATTACAAATATATTTTTAATCTCTTAGACTTCCATATTTTATGACATTCATTTGACCTTTTTCTTATTTTATTTAATAAAAATAATAGAAAATCTTAATAGATATTTAAAAATTATTCATTTGTATTTAAAAAATTATAAAAGATTTGATGATCTGTTATATTGACACTAATGAAAATATATTTTCGATTTTTGTTTGCCTATATTTAATCAGGACTATGTTTTTCTATTAATAATTAGACAATAGAAGAATTAAATATTTAATTTAATGTAAATCTACAAGGTAATAAAGGTAATGAAACGACAAGCTTCACTTGTAGATATCAAGAAATATTTTTCAAATAGGCTAAACATTTTTTTATAAATCTGTAACCTGTATTTTTATTTGTAGTTTTGTATTTTTTCTTTTATTTATTTATTTATTAAAAATTAAAGGCTGGGTAAACTTCACAGAATCTGGAAACTGTGATTCAATAAATCAAAAATTAGAAAATGTTTACAAAAACATATTTAATACAAAATTAATTAAATGCAATTAAATTTGGTATTTTTTGTATTCTAGTCATTTTAATAAATTTGTGGAAAGTCTTTTATGAGGAATCTAAGTAAAAGTTTTACTTTGACTTTGTAAATTACTAATTTATGAAACAGTAGTTGAGGCGTAAAATTGACTTTCTCAAATAAATTGACTGCTTTTCAATTTTCACTCACGCTATAGAATGAGAAAGCGTTTAATTACAGAAAAAATATTCAAAAATAGCTTCAAAATTTGAGAATCTTAGAAAATAATTTTTTTAATTATTTTTTAAACATAAAAAATTTTATGAATTGAAAAAAGATTATTTACGTTTTTTTAAAATCATCATCGGCGCAACATACCCATGGTGGACCAATGTCGTCTGCCTACTAGCGATTTCGAGACAGGAGAGGTTTTTCATTTTACTGGGTAGGGTTGTCAGAACTATGTCTAAGAGTCATATTAGACAAGGACTAACAGTTTAAATTGGTTTCCTGGCCCCTACGAATATTCACAGCATCACGGGGACTAGAACCTGAAACCTACGGCATCATGAGCTAGAGAGCTAACCACTCAGCCATCAGGTTCCAGGTTTTTAAATAAATTTGAGAAATAAATGTATATTTTCAGAATACTAAAACGTGATGGGAAAAGTATTTTAAAAATTATTGTGGAAAACAGAAATAAGTTTTAATATTTTTTTAATTCTAAAATTTATTTGAAAAAATATATTTTTTGTATTCTAAAATTTATTTGAAAATATATATTTTATGTCTTATATATCTTCACTTATCTAATATTTAGTAAAGTATTACGTCTAATATACTTTAATATAGGTTCTTTTCGTTTTGCAAAAGACGAATTTTTATATTAGTTTCTCAGGTGCGTAAAAATTATCACCAATATAATAAGGATGTTATTTTTGTTGTTATAACAATATAATAAAGTTGTGAAGAAACTTACGATTAATTTATTAAAATTAAACTTTTTCAATATAGGATCATTTAAAAATGACAGAATTTTATAGAAATCTATTAAAATTTTTCACACATTCTTTTTCTGTTTATGCAATGCTCTACGTCAATTTTTAAAAGTAAAAATTTTATATTTTTAAGCATATTCATAATCAAATAATTTTTTTTTCTCTTTTTTTCCTATTTAATATTTACAAAGAAACCACAGTAAACAACTTTATTCACAATAAATAAAAAATATAGGCTTCTTAAAGTAGGTTTAGCTCATTTGAACTGTTCAAATCGCCCATCACCGCATGATTAATGGAAGAACAGAGGAATGATAATAAATTATAAGGAGACATTTCATCTTTTATTTAGAATTCAAACCGTGACATATGGCAAAATGGACGGTGAAGTCGTTTAGCAACTCACTCTGAATAAATAAATGCATTAAGACATCACAATATGGTGAGGTACCTGCCCTTTGTTGTTGTTTTTATTATTTTATTTTAGGCAGTTATGGATTGTTTTTAACTCGTTTATTAAAAGCTGTTGTTTTCTGCTGCCAGATTCTTTTATCCAAAATAGTATCCACTTGAACGCAAATTTAGCGTTACTCTGCCTGCTGCCTAATACTAAATTGTGGCACCATAATTTTGAACTAACACCCCTTAGGGACATTCATCTCCACTTCTATTCTTCAAACTCAAAAGAATTTCACGTATTTATCATGCTTATTCCCTGCAAGGACACAATATCTTTTGGTTTGGTTTTGCTTATCGGGTTTCGAACCGGAATCCCTAGTTCAACTTAGCTCCTATCATAAATGATTGTTCGTGATTTACTATGTAGAACTCAAAATTCCTGATGGTTTCGGAACAGTTATTTAATAGGGTTTTTTTCTTAATTAAATAAAAATATAAACAAAAACGTTAACGTTGTACTGAATGGCCGAGTGTCTAGAGCTCGGTGCCACAGGTTTCGGGTGGATGATGCCTTGGATGTTTATAATGGTTCGGAATCCACTTTAAGTCGAAGTTCCCGGTCTCATATGTCTGTAAGAGCATCATGGAGCCAAGTCAGACTTCTATCTACGGGTGCTCCATCACAGCAGAAGCTGACCCATTTCCCCTTAACCATGAGTCCATACGGGTTCGTGGGCTTGGTCTAGATGACTACCAAGTGGGATAAGAAACAACAACAATGTTAATATAAACTGGCTTTAAAAGTATTTCAATCTAATTATGACATTTGACTAACACTCTGGCGCTCGGTGCCATAGATTTCGGGTTCGCGTCCCGGAGGTGCCATGGATATTTGTAGTGGATGGGAATCCATTTTAAGGTCTAACAAGACTGTAGAGCGTGGGGCGAAGAGCTGACAACCCTACCCCTAAAATGAAAACATCTCCAGTCTCGAAATCTGACAGCATGCAGACGGCCTTGGCCCTGCATGCGGCTGTTGCATCAATGAAGAAGAATTATTAGAATTAATGGCAAATATTCAGACACTTGCAATAAAATAATTTCGTAATAAATCTCAGCAATTTAAAATTAAAAGTGATATGGTATTAGTTTTTTTTTTTAAATAGATTATACAATGTCTTATTTAGTGTTTTTAAAAAAAATTAAAATTTATTAAAATTTAAAATTAAAAAATATTAAATAAAAAAAAAGTTTAAAAAAAATTAATTAATAAAAAAATTAAAATTTATTATTTTTCAAGCATTACAATTTTAAAAATCATTGTAAAATTTCAAATTCTTATTTATAAACATATTCAATACTTTTGTACCACTTAAATTTATATAAATAACAAAAATCACTAAAAATAAATTATTATTTTTAATTTATAGTTTCATTTTTTTTTAATGCTTTTACTTTGTAATCGTAAAGTCATTTATCTCATAATGTTATCTTATGTTGCTTTTCTACAAATTCTAAAATTTTTAAAAGAATCTAAAAGCATTTTGATGAAAAATTTTAAAATGAGTTTTGCAAATTTAAAAGTATTGCTTCATATGTAATTTTAAAAATATATATAATCGATTAAATTGATTATATATAACCTAGTATAATCAAAATAGATTATAATGTATTTTGCCGAAACGTATGCTTAAAAAATGGTAAAGTTTCCCTTTTGAATTTTGCATTATTAATATTATGCATTTTTATAAATATATTTCATATAAATTGAATTACAATGTGCTTTTCATTTATTCAGCGTTTTTTTAAATTGATCGCATAATAAACAAAGTTTCTGTTAGTAATAAAAGAAATAAAAATTATCTTAAAATTTTTATGTTATTTTATCTTGAAATAAAACTTTATGTATCATAAGAAGATCGTAATTACGTTTTTAACATTTAAGAATAAGTATTTTAAGATTAAATCAATGTGTAGTTATATTCTTCAAAACAAAATTATATGTTTATTTCTCCTTTCATTATTTTATTCATAAGTACTATTGCAGTAAAAGATAAATCATTCATAAGTTTATTATTAATGATAGAGAAAATACGAAACATTTTAAATGCATGTATTGGTTGTCAAACGAGCTTATTTCTACATCTCAAAGTTTATCATTCAAATTTCAGCTTAATTTCTCAAGTCATATATTGTTTATCATTTTCAAAGCAGATATATGATTAAGAGATCAAAAATGGAAATTCAACGACCTTCGCACTTTCATTTCGAACTTTCTTCCTTTGCGATCATGATGTTAATCTGACAGAAGCTATTTATGAAACTGTCAATATATTTGTCTCTAATCACATAAGATTGAATATAGGAAATAGAAATAAAAATAAAAATAAAATAACATTACTTAATCATTTTTATGTCGTTATCCTTATAAAGTAGTAATTAATCAGATTAATATTTTGGTAAACATGAAGTTTTAAATTAATAATTCAGTTTCTTTGACATATTTCTGAAAATCATAATATTTTTTAAAGTATTAATTTTTTTTTAAATTAATATTTCCCTCTTTATAAGTAATGTTGCAATTTAATGTCTTTTGGTTTGACAACTGCATTCATTAATGGTGCCATAGGTTTCGGGTTCGAGTTCCGGTGGTGCTATAGATATTTGTAGTGGCTCAGAATCCACTTTAAAGTAGTTTCCGTACCTTCCTGTCTAATATGACTGTTGGTCGTAGGGTTGGCAAATTTACCCCGTAAAAAAAAATATCTTCTGTCTAGAAATCTGCCAGTATACAGACGTTAATAATCCAACATGGACCAGAGAGTTAGATGATGTTATGTTTGTCACATAGATTGTGTTATACATTTAATTGCCCGACACGTGTCTCAGCGGTAACATGCACCACTGTTGAGCATCAATGATGAAGTTCAATTCGATGGCGTTTGGGATGTTTAACATCTTACCTCGTCCGTCAGACCACCTATCTGGAGGGAGCTTTCCAGATTTTCTCCCATAAGATACGTAAATGGGGGTAATTCCTCTAAAACTGTTCATGGAAGGCACTGTCCTTCTTCTTCAGCGACTCAGAACCTTCTATCCACTGACACTCCATCACAGCAGAAGTTGCCCCCTGCCCATCCATGAGTGAAGTACTCAGGGTGTATCCTTCCTGCGCTCCGGACACTGAGGATTAGTTACACAATATAACAACACAACAATAATTTTGGTTTGTTATGTTATGTTATAGATCATAATATTTCAGATTTCTACCAGACCAAGCCTCGCCTAAGACAGTCTTAAAAATACAAAAGCAGGACATAATATCTAATATAAAAGCACCTTAAAATCCACATGTTTCGGGTTCGAATCCCGGTGGGGTCATGAATATTGGTAGTTGTTCGCAATCCACTTTAAATTGTAGATCCCCGTCTAATATGACTGTAAAGTGTTAGGCGTAGGGCTGAAAACCCTATTCGTTAAAAAGAAAAACATTTCATGTTTCGAAATCTCCCAGCAGGTAGATAGCCTTAGCACATCATGGGGCTGCTGCACCTTTAAAGAAGTGCCTTTAATATTTTATTCATTTTTCCTATTACGATTTGCCTTTTGGCACAAAGTTTTCATATAATTTCGAAGTCCATTGACTGAATGTTTTTATTTGAGAAAAATAGAACAGAAATAAAAAAAAATCATTTAATGTTATCTAATCATTTTGTTACACCAATCTTTATAAGATGGTTTCTTGTTGTGATTAATATTTTGATAATATATAAAGAAATACTCATTTCTTTACAAATATCTTAAACTCATGATATTTTTACAACTCTTGACCTATAAAATAATCTAATCACTCAATATTGTCGTTTTACAAGTGTTATTTCACTTTTATGCCAGTTCTTGTGACAATTAATTATTTAGCTCTCACTTACGAATTTTCTATATTTCATAATGGATGAATAAGCAGTATGTTAAATTTCGCATTATCCGATGTTGTTTGAAATAAGTATATATAGGAATAAAAGGATCAGATTTAATGGATAGTAAGGATTGTTTATGAAAGCATTGTTTTTATATTCCTGGTTTTACCTCCAATTTAATATCCTCTTCGATTTAGATTTTTATTCGTTTGTTTCGATTAATTTTTAATGTTTATAAACAAATTCTTAAACGGGGTATTTTCTTTTCAGTGTATTCACTATTTAGGACTCCACGCATTTACTTCACTGTCCTGCTCTGAGCAAGACTTTTCTCGCCGAGCGATATTGGGGGGGGCTAGAGATATGTTTGATTAATGAACTCTGTTTGAGCATATTTTGTTGTATTCTCTGTTCTTTTTTATTTTTCGTTGTTCTTTTTATTGCTGTAGCTGTTCATAATCTGCCATTGGAAATTTAAAAATAATAGTCACTATTTAACAATATGTAATTAAAAATTCAATTTAAATGAAATTGAGAACATCCTTTTTAATATTATGTTATAATTTTAAATTTTGTAAAATTAAATATTTATTCAACAAATATATATATATATATATATATATATATATGGTTATATAAATAATGTAAGCCTGACTAAATGAAAAAACATGCGCCTCTGGTGAGCATTAGGGCTGAGGTACAATCCGCTGGTGCCTTAGTTGTAGACTCTGTTTAAAATAAAGCTGAAATTTTATGACGTTTGTGATGTTTAGCATCTTGCCTCGTGAGTCAGACTACATGGTGGGAGTTTTCAGGGTTTTCTCCCATACGATGTGCAAATGCTGAGTAGTTCCCCGCAAAAATCCCCCGGAAGGTACTGAACCTTTCTTCGACGACACTGAGGCAAATAAGAATTCTACCTACGGGTACTCCATCACAACAGAAGCTGCCCCCTTCATCCTTCCATGAGATTGTGAGGGGACATGGACTTAGTCAAAAATTTTGCTATCAACTCTACCAAATGGGAGGAGAAATAATATATATATATATAGATAGATAGATAATTTGAATTATTTTACAGTGTGAGGATACATTATGCAATAACTTAATCATATAATTATTAAAAAATAGAAATAACGATATTGTTAATTATTTAAAATATAAATTTCTTTTTTTAAAAAAGAGCCATCAAGCTACAATTCGCAGATATAATGATTTTAATTTAATTATTAGCTTTTTTTCTTACATCGAAATATTCTACAGACTACGATATTTTCAGACATCTTTCTTATGTTTTTATAAATTCATTTTATTAAAGATTTTTTTGAAATATAATACTGGTAACAATACTAAAAAGTCATTTTTTAAAGTAAACTACAGGTAGTATTTTATTAGTAGCAAACTACATATTACTACATTTATACTACATTATACATATTATTACATTATTACTACATTTATACTACATTATATCTATTATTAAATTATTACTACATTATACCTATTATTACATGATTACTACATTTATAGTACATCATACATATTACTACATTACGTTTTACATAACTTTTTTAAATTAACTACATAAATTAGTTTATTAGTTTTTTTTTTTAGTAGTACTGTATAAACTACATGCTTAAACTAAAATAATAAGATTTTTGCATATGATAATATGATAGCATCAAAAACTAGATTTAATTCAGTGAAACTTATTTCAAATGAATTGATCAATTAACGTTAAACATTTTATGTCATTAAACTATACCATGTTTTAATAGTGGCTAATAATAGCGCTATGCGACACAAAAGATTTATTTTCTTCTGCAGAGAATAGCTAATTCAATGTTTATCTTGAAAAGCATTATCAAACAACTTAAACACATCGTGACTAATTCCAATGCCTTAATGGGACATCATGTTTGCATGCTTTTGATTAAACCCTTCTTTGTTAGTGATCAATCAAAATGTGCCAAATTTTATAACCTCTTCCTGCGAATCTTCATCTCCGTGTCCATCATTAATGTTACTGTTGTTATGCTAGTAATTGTCCACTTTGATGGGGAGAACTCCTTGTCCGGTGGATATAAGCAACCCATGCTGCGTGGTGACCTATTTATAAAGTATGACTGAGTGGTTTTCCAAGGTATGCCACAAATGGTACCGGATGATACTAATGACGCAGTACTTGTTGGTAATATGGTTTAAAAGGAAGATTTTCCCAAACTAGTATGGTATTGTTTATCGTTCTCATTCATCATTGATGGTGTGGAAGAAACAGCTCCTTTATTATAGACAGCCACTGACACTTTCACCTTTTCTGAAGTCCGGCGATAGTTAGGGTCGTGACAGGGTGAAAGTGTTAGTAAGGTTCATTTTGAAAAATAAGATCCGTTCTTCTCTGAGGGTCAAGCAATGGTGAAAAGCTGGGATGGCCTTTCTTTAACGGGTTATCGTTAATTTGTAGTTACGGGTATCATTAAATGGTTGCTCATGTCAATATCAAACAGAGAGACGCTACAAACCTGCTTTGTTGAAGTATTTTATTTAAGCATTATTTTGATAGTTTCAAAATGTATGCAATTTTGAAATAAGCAAATATTTATTCATTCAAGCTGTAAATCATTTATAAAATGTTTGCTTATTTTTGGATTTAATGTCAAAGAAAGCAAAATACTTTAAAAAATTAAACATGATAAGTTATTTGGTTTGTTTTACTCTTAACAACTAATGGTCTCAACTCTTTTTAAGTACAACTGTTTGTTAGTGTTGTTGTTTTTATTTAAATAAATTATAGGTCATTTTTATTGAATGAATCAAAGACATCCTTTTGTAACTTTTCAATAGAAAGTGTCTTGAATTTATATGACAAAAATATTATGGAATTATATTGGCCCATTCAAACAACTTTAAAAAATAATAAATATTTTCTTTGACTATTAAAAAATTTAGGAAATGCAAGAACATTGTTTTTATTTTATTACTTTCAGTATATACTATGAAATTTTTTATTTTCAACTCGTAATTAAACTATTAGAAATATAGTTACAATATTCTTACAAATAAACTGTTAATAGTTTTATTTTCATTTATAATTATGTAAAGTTGCAAAAGGAAAATATTTATGCTGAATACTAAATATTCTCTACATTTACATATCAGTTTGCATATCAAAAAATCATATCGAATACTAATGGTAAGTTAAAAGTATTAAGTATTAAGATTTAGTTTTGATAGCGCTAAATCTCATCAAAAAGTTTCACTACTTTAATTTTATAATTTATTTCTACTTTTAAAATATTGCTAGCTTATAAAAGTTAATTATATATCAAATTTAAATTGCTGTTTACGTTATGTTTTATTCCCATTAAATATAATTCAAAAACTTTTTTACTATGATTTATGCATATATATGATTTCTAATTTTATTTTTTTAATTTTTTGATATTTTTATTTTGAAGTTTTTCTTTTCAAAAATTAACTTAAACAAACAAAATGGGATGAAACTTCAGCATAAGTTCATTTTTTACTATAAAACACCTTGTTACCTTGTAAAAATTCCTGGGTGAAAATTACTAAGTTTAAATGTACAAAGAATATATCTTTTTTATAATTTGTGTATATTAAACATTATAAAGGGGTCTGATGGCAGAGTGAATATCGTTCTGGTTCTCGGTGTTCTGGTTCTCGGGTTTTTAAGAATTTCAGAATTTTTTAAAAAATTTCCAAGTACCTGTTTTGTATAAGTGTCATTTGGCGAGCAACTAAGATTTTGTCTTAGGGGGTGAGGAACTCAAGGAAATGAAACGCAATCCTTTCAGAAAGCTCAATAGATCATAATAAACTATAAGTCCCGACGTTGCCATGGATGTCTGTAGTGGTTTGGAATCCACTTTATACCGTAGGTCCCTATCCAACATGACTGCAAAGAGTGGGCGTAAGGATGAACTCTTTTGAAATTTAAAATTTCATTTTAAATTAATATTTTTAGAATTTTTAAAAAAATTCCAAGTACTTGTGTTGTATACGTGTAATCAGGCGAACAACTAAGATTTTGTCTTAGGGGGTGAGGGACGCAAGAAAATGAAACGCAATCCTTTCCGAAAACTCAATAGATCATAATGAACTATAAGTAACAGAAAAAGGATCTGAACTCGAAATGTCATACATTAATTATTTTATTAATAATTTTTACGTTACGCTCATGAGGTTCACATTTTAAAAAAAAGTGAGCATTAAAACTATGAAGTACAGCCCAAAAAAATTTAAAAATGAATAAATTATAAATTAAAATTCAATCTTTTACAAGCCCATCAATTATACCGTTTATGTGAACTTCATTATTTCCATAAATTTTTAATAAAAGTAAACCATTAAAAGAGCTGGCTCATTTGACAAACTCATTCGAAACAATAAAATTGATACTGGTAAGAGAAACACTTATTGATTCAAATAATAAATATTTATCAAAAATAATAGAGCCTAAATAGGCGATGGTCATAAGTTTGAATACACAGACTTCACTTATGGGCTGGGGGATCAAGTCCGCTAGCCACCACTTGAGTGGGCGCTTAAGTGTAACACAATGCCTACTGATGTATATATATATATATATATATATATGTATACATCAATGGGCATTGTGTTACACTATGTGTTGTGTTATATATATATACACATCTAAAGATTATAAATCAGGAACGAGGAATCAAAAAACGAGGAGTTTATCGATGGCGTTTGGGATGTTCAGCATCTTGCCTCGTGAGTCGGACTACCTGGTTTTCTCCCACACATTACACAAATATGTGGTAGTTTTCCCTAAAAGTCCTCCCGGAAGACTGCCTTCCTTTTTCAATATACCTAATATAATTCCTAATACTTCTACCTAGGGGTACTGCATCAAAACAGACGCTTCCCCTCCCTTTTCTTTAATTCCAGGAGGCCACCCGGGCTCTTGAACTTGGTCTAGATGTCGCTGTCTAACAACAAATGGGATAAGAAAAAAAAAGTTTCATAAAATTTTATTTTTTAAGGGTTAAAGTTTAAAATCCAACATGCATTTCGTTTAACTATTCATACTAAACAGAAAATGTAAACTTTTTGTAGATAATAAATGGCAACTTCTTCACAAGTTTTTTTTTTTTTTTGAAAACTTTGACCTTCTAATCTGTGTCTCTTTCTATGATAGTCAATTAAAATTAAATAAAACGACTTTACTTTTTTACAAAAACTCGCATTCAGGTTTGAATAAATATATTATAAAAGCAAATAAAGCAAAATAAATAAACCATTCTCATTCAAAGAGGCATTAGGTATTATTTGTAGTTGCAACAGCTGTAAATGGAAGCTTGTTTAGAAAACAGGTAGAAAAGAGATAATTGGTTAAATAATATGTCCAAACTCGCTGGCTTAATAAGTGATTTGCTCAATGTGAATAAGTTTTGCATTATTTCGAAATTATAATTCAATAGAGATAAATATTTTCACTATAGTCCCTTCTTGATTTTTTTTACAAATCAAGGATTGTAGAAACCAGAAGATTTATTTTTAAGATAATAACTACATTGGGTCAAAGCCATTCTATTATGCGGGGATTTTTTTTTTCTTTATTCAAAATAAAATTTATATTTTTCAGATTTTTTTAGTGTTGTAATGTGCAGGTTGTGCAACTAAATAAAACAAAATTGGGTATGGTTGTGTTGAAATACTTGAGACACAGGTTGGAAAACACACAGCTTTATTTACACTCGCACAAACACCACACACAAATAATATTTAATATATTTAAAGACATACTATGCATTCGGGGAAAGATTCCACTTCTAAGCCGAAAATCCTATACTTAGATACGCGCGGGATGAGTGAAAGATACTTCCTCTCCGGGTGAGAGTCTGTAAGCCAACTAATGCATAGGATTGTGTTAAATACATTTTCTTTCGAGGTGAGGGACTATGAACTAAATGTTTCTCAGCAGGAGCCAAGTTGCGTTCTACTTTCTCTTGTGGGAGAGTTTCGAGGCCGATTGACCATTTATCCTGAAAGCCACAGGGGGGCACTCTTGCAGTGCGTAGGAGGAAGCACGGTTACAGTGTATATTTAATGGGAAATGTGTATTAATAGCTATTTATACAAAAAAAATTATAGATTCCTTAAATGAGAAAAAAAAATTTCACATTTGCTTAAAAATTATTTAGGACATAAAAATAATTTATTAAAAAAGCATTTACAAATTTAAGCAGTAATTGTTTACTAAATCAATGTCATTTAAATATCCACTAACAAAGTAATTCGCAATTTAATAACAAAATAAATATAAATAACATGTGACTTAAAAGAAAGCATACATCTGAAAGTAAAAATTTATTTTGGTAATGTATGTGAATGTATAAAATTTTTATTTTTATTTTTTGCATGGATATGAGGATGCATGAATGTATGATATTCAGACCAACAAACTATTATATAATTTTAATTAACATAATTATTACATAATTTTAATAATAAAAAAATAATAAAATTAAGAATTTTTTTAAATAGTTACTCTTTGAATTTATATTATTCGCTATAAGATCTGAATGAATAAATGGCAAAGATATACAATGTTGCTCTTTGCATTTGATACGGATAATATTTCAATTTTCTTTCTTTTTAAAAGGCAGATATACATTATATTCTTAGTCAAATATAAGTATGATAGATGAATCTTTCAGAATTTCTTAACAAAATCTTTTTGATATCTACTTTTTAAAAACGAGTTCGTAATCTTGACCTTGAATTTGTTTTACTAGCATGCCAATCCCACTTTTAGTAGGTGTTTTATGTTCCAGACTGATTAATATCCAAGTCTTATTCGAGTGTAATATCATAAACCTGATAAATAGTATTTTGAGATTTTAATCCTGTTCTTAAAAATTTAATCCGCATTCGATAGACTAGAAATATGTAGTTGATAAACCTGTAGATGTAAAAAAAAGGGACCTTTTTTTCTGCTGAGAGCACTACGCTTAGAAATTTTATCGAAAAAAAGTGTATTAATCATTTTGCATTAATCTCATACTTTAATAAAACAAAAAAAAGAATAATCATTTTCTTTTGTCTAATATTCAATAGCGGAAAATGTACAAAGAAATGCAGAAAAGAGAAAATGTAAAGAAATAACTCTTCCATTACTTTATTTAAATATTTCCAGAATGAAAACGGAAAAAAAATAAAGAACAAGTAAAAAATTTCTTCCATTCTTTTAATTATATATTTCTAGAATGTAAATAGAGAAAATGTTAAAAAAAAAATTCCATACTTTTATTTAAATATTTCCAGAATGTAAATATTATATTTATAATATTTTCACTAAAATATTATAAATATAATATATGTATATAATTATACATATATTAGTGAAATATTTTACAAAACGTTAAACAGATATACGAATTAAAGTATTGTTATTTTGAAAAAGGAAATACATTTTATTCAACTTATATATCATTACAGATGCACTGATGATAAAAAAAGCATTTTATCATTACTCATATGATAAGATCTTTGAAGTGCTAGTAGGTAAATGTCTTCCCTTTAGTAAGATTCTACGATGTGTTTCAACATAAGTAAAATGCATTTGGTATCAGATTATTTTGTGTTATAACACATTTTAGTAATAGTAATAATTAGAATAGTATATATTTGCTACTTTTTGAAACAAGTCCCAAAATTAAAATCAACAAGTAAGAGTAATTCAGCAGTCGATGTGAATCTAATAATACAATAATAATTTAATTTAAAATCTAAATTTTTAATTTAAAATTATTCTAATATATTATATTAATAAAAATTATCCTTTTAATTATTTTGTTGTGAAATCAACATTAACAATGCTTTATTTATTTAAACATTCAGTAAACAAATTTATCAATAATTAAATAATCATTCATGTTCATATTTCCAAAGGAAACTTTAATTAACGCCATTTTGAGTAATATGTAAAAATTGCATGTTAATATAAGCTTAAATCTCCATTATTTAAAATTATTTAGGACATTTCAAAACATTTTTCAAAACTCAAACAAATTACACGTTTAAAAAAATTGAGCAAAAATGTCTATTCGGTGTTTCTGAATACCTCACAACCTTTTTATCACCTCAGAACATCTCATTATGCAAAAGAAGAATGGAACTATTTTTAAAAAATTATCCTAAAGAATCTTTTACAAACATGCTTTCCTGTTCCTGCCCATAAACCTAACTAGACGACGGGAAGAATTTGTTCACAATTCTCATCCAATAAAAGAAATTAAAATCAAAAGAGAGAAGAAGATGAAACCCAAAATGATAACGATGGCATTCCATTGAAAAGGCGTTAGAAAGCGAAACCACCACCATTGTGTAAAAGCCAAGTCCCAAATTTCGATCACGACTCTATCATCACCCTGCTTTCTGCCTCGTAGTAAAAAGGACCTCCGTGACCCGTTGTTACAAGACTTTAATCTGGTCTTCTTTGGTTTGCCTGAATAGTTGGCGGGCGATACGTTTTATTTGTTCTCGTGCGATCAACACCTGTTTATGTGAGCATTGTCCGCGATTTATGAGAAAAGAATGTTTCCTTTTCACATTGGTTTCGTTCCCGTTCACTGCTGGAGGAACAGTCAACAATCGAGAAGCAGTTCGACTGATAAAGGGAGAGAAAGTTATACGGAAGTGGCAGTATTCTTTTTGTTTTTGCTTTTTGGATAAAATTTTTCAAGCCTTCCATAGATCTTTTTGATTTTTATTGGAAACATACTTTATTGTTGTCTACTTAATTAAAGAAACTACAAGAAATAATATTCTTGATTTCAATTCTTATGATAACCAAAATAATAATAGCACTATTCATTTTGTTTTTGGATAAAATTCCTGAAGTCTCCCGTAGTCTATTTGATTTTTGTTGGCAACGTACTTTACTGTCGTCTAATTAATCAAAAAATAACAAAAAGGATCTCAATTTGATCAAATCCAAAAATGAAATAAAATCTGATAAACGCAATCCAGTGAAATAAATTTAAAAGGAACATTTTTTGTAAATAACAAGGGAAAAAATTGAAACAAAAAATTAGTACATGTATTTATTTTTCGCTGAAGTCTTTCTAGCATTTTAGAAATACGGTCCTTTTTTTACAGGTTAATAAATTTTCCAATCTCTTTACGATTTCAGTGAACACCGAAAATTGAATAAGCTTTACCTTAAAGGTGAATTATTTGGCATAACAAGCTGATTTCAATCAGTATAAAAGTTAAAAAACAATTTTAAAGGAAAGCGTAAAAAATGCATTTAAATTGGCTCTGATTTTTTACTAAATAATACTTATCAGTTTTGAATACACACAATCAGTTTCATATTGTAGCCATGCTTCATCCTATTTATTGGAGACAGCGCCCCCTGTGGCGTTCAGAAGAAATGGTTAGTTGGCCTACAGACTTTTACCCTGAGAAAAAGTATATTTCGCACATCCCGCGTGCACCTAAGTATCTTATTTTCGGTTTAGAAATGGAATCCTTCCAAGAATCTATGATTATATGTCCTTAAATGTGTTAAATATTGCCTGTCTAGAATTGTTTGTGTGTGTGTGTAAATAAAGTTATACATTCTCCAACCTGTGCCTCAAATATCTCAATCCAACCACACCCAGTTACGATCCAGTTGCACAACCTGCACACTAAAAGTTTTATATTCTAGACGTTAACTTAGTAGTTACTCAATATGTTATTCTAAAATTTAAAAAAATTTTATTAAGCCTTCATAAGGTGATCATTTAAGTTGAACAGATACATTTCAAAGCCCATCAGAAAAAATTATAATAATTTGAAGAAAAAAAAACGATTTGTGATAAATAATTTTTTTATTCAAAAAAAAAATTCAGAATCTATAATAATTTTTTAGGTCCATTTTTATAAGACAGATAAAATTATATTATAATTTCGTACCGAAGTTATGAAAAAGGTTTAACAGCAGACGGTCACCTAACCATAATTGAGGAAACAGAACAAACAAATAAATATTAGTGATAATAAAAGTAGCTATAAAAAAGAAATAAACTTAACGAAGTAAATAAACTTAAAATAAAACGAAGTCCCTGTACAAAATAAATAAAAATTACATTAGGTTTAAATAAAAGTTACATATTTATTATTTAAGAAGCCAGTGATTGTTTAACAAAACTAAAGACTTTCTAGTTATAACAAGACTAGGAAGTTGAAATTTTAATGCATTTCATTCTGTCGTACGATAAAAGTAATTGCCTCTTCCATGAGCTACATTTATGCACATGCTTGCATTTCTAACATACAACAATTTTCGAATATGCTGCTTCCGACTTTTCTCTAAGCTTGTCCTTGGATAAAACTTGATTTAAACTTAAATATTTAGTATTAAATACAACTGTTTTTGCGTCAAGGGTCCACATAAAATACGATGAACAGTCCCTAACAGATTGAAAATGAAAAATAATTGTGTTCAGAAAGAACATTTAGGTTATATGCAGTGGCGTACCAATAGGGTAGTAAAACTGCAAATTGTCACGGGCCCGGGTCCGAGCAGAGAGGCTATGAATATAGGAAAGGTCTGACATTTATTACTACAAAATAAAGAAAAGTTTTATTAATTCTGTATTTAATAAATTAAGTTAACAAAGTGATAAATTTAAAAAACGCGTATCAAAATTTTGAACGTATTCATTTGTATGAAAAATATATCGCATCTGGTAGTAATAGTAATAGAAACAGTTATGCAGGGATAAATACCGATTGTAGGGACTTCCCCTATTTCTGTTTCGCACGTAGGTATTTACAAAATAAAAAGTGGGAATTCCCGCTGCGACCCATGTGCCACTGCAACATTTTTAAATTCAGTATGGCATTGTCCTGATTTTTTAATAAGTACTTCCAAAAATAAAAGTGGGAATTCTCGCTGGCAAGTCAGAAACTTCCAGAAAGCGGGGATGCCCCTTGTTTTGCTTATACTCCATGCGTCACTACTACCTTTTTGTTTCATCGAATCCGCGATTAATCGTAAAGTTAGTTAGTTCATTGTAGAAATTATATAATAGCATGTCTAGTAGTAGAAAATATCTTAGTGGGAGTGAAAAACGAAAAAGAATTATGAAGTTTGAAGGAAAAAAATAAGAAGTTACCTAAAATAAGTCAATACTTCAAGAGTGAGAAAGAACCAAACGAACAATGCAGTACAAATGAAGAAATTAGTCGAACAGAAAGTGATAGTATTGCAGTTACCGAAAACACTGACCCAGAGCCACCATAGCCCTGTACAAGACATACACATAATCAAAACCAAAGTGAAGTGACTGAAATTGACTTGGAAAAAAAGTTACATCTCCAACGTGGTTTACTAATAAGGGTCATTTTAAAGTACTAAATGATCAAGTGAAACTGTTTGTGATCGAAAAGCGACATTGCAAACCTAAAGGCTTCTTTAAATAGTACTTTATTAAAAAGAAAAAAAGATGATACTTTGCATTCAAGGGACCCCATTCAAAAAAATTGCCACTGGCTTCAGATGGTATAGTTACGCCACTGGTTATATGTCCCATATTTACATGTCATATAACGCATAATTTCCCCTAAGCTGTTGCAGTCAGTGCGCTACAGTAATGTACGCAGTTATACCAAAAACACTAATAAATTTAAATATCTTTATTGTTGTTACTAACCCCTCCGGTGCAGGAAAACCTACACCACGTTTAAAAGACCGCACTGGGCTATAGCTAAGGGTAATATGCAGCTTCACTTTAGCGAGGAACCACGAGGCTGAAGACTGACTAAACCTCAAGACAATGCTCTACGATCACATTAGACCAAGACCTACGGTTTAAATTGGATTTCGAACCCATAAAAATACCCATGGCACCGCTGGGACTCGAACCCGAAACCTATGGCCCCAAACGCCAGAGCGCCATACTGGCCCAAATATTTTTATTTCTTTGATATTTAGAAATATATGAGTGATTCAGGTGTGTAATTTTCATTCAGATGTACATAAAAATATGCACGTGGTAATATTTTATTAATTAAATCTTCATTTTCTCACTGCTTTATACATCATTTAGTTATGTTACTTCTTAGTAAAAAGGAAAAACTAATCATTGAGGTTACGGTTTTCTCACGTAATTATGATCTTCATTCACACAGTTTATTTTCAGAACTTTTTTTTCTCGTGACTTCTATTTGATAAACATCTTCTTTTTGATTATTTTTTTTCGGATTTCATCACAAATATCTTGGTCAATTAGCGGTAACTCTGAATATAACTGTTTAAATTTAAATTTTTGGAAAATATAAGCAACCATTAAATTATTTCTTTTTAATTTGCTTCAGAATCAAAAACACTCTTACTGAACAAAGTACCTAATATTTCAGCACTGATGTCAAGTAAGACAGTTACGCTGAAGTACATCCTTTTAAATAGAAGTGTCTTGTTACCCTGTTTCCTTATAACTATGTCCTAAATACCATTAGGTCAGTCCTGTTTAATAAAATACGTCCTTGAAAACATTAGAATATCTGTTCACTAATATTTCACTACAAAATGTCATTATAGTACATCTGGCGATTCAAAATCAAAAGTTATATAAGAATAAACTGAATTACCATTCATTAATTTCCTGATATGCCGTTTAAATGCGGTTGATTACTTGTTGTTTATGTGCGTGGGTCAGATACCCGTAAGGTCAAAGTGAACTAGTTTCATCACTGCAAAACGATAAATAGGAGTAACTATCATCTTCAATTGCATATGTTAATCAAGGGTTTTAAGTTCAAGGATTCGAATTTGTGTCTTCAATTTTGTTGTCTTTAAATATTAGCATTGCGGAAACACTTTATAATGAAGTTTGTTTCTGACTTTACAAGTGATTTAATAATTAAAAAAATAAATAATGTGTTATTTTATTATATTTTTATTATAATATATAATAATTTTTGTTTGAAACATATATAATAATTTTTGTTTGAAACACAGATGTGATGATGGCATGGACCAAGTCGTTGTCTTTTGAAATATTGAGCCATGCTGTCTCGATTATAATTTTAGATGGTGCAGGATTTTGGGCATGAACAGACCTCTATGATGTCCCATAAATGCTCGATGGGATCATGTCGGGCGATCTAGGATAATCATTCAGATATATAAAAATCGCGAACAGTTGTGGCCCGGTTTTTCATCCATAAAAATTTTGTTTGGGTACATGAAGTCCATAATGGCTGCAGTTTAAATGAACATAAGATTTCCAGTCAATGTTCGGTCCAGTCGCACCAGATGACCAAGTCCATGCCATGAAAAAACAGCCCACACCATTACGGAGCCACCACCAGCTAACAGTGCCTTGCTGATAGCATAAAATCCGCTCGTACCAACTGAAATCGTGACTCACGGACCAGGCCACGGTTTTCCATTCATCTAGGCACCAACCGATATATGCCCACGAGAGCTGTAACCGTTCTGCTTCCTCGGTCTTCTGCTGGAACAGCCCAAGAAAGCCAAATTTCTCCGCACAGTTCTAACAGACAAGAGCTCCCATCCTTATTTGACGCAGTGTTGCTTGTCTGTTAGGACTCTTTGCAACGTCGCCGGTCTCGGTCGTTAAGTGCAGGCGGCTCGACCACTGCGCTGTCCATGGTGGGATGTTATGCCTGAAATTTCATACTCTCGGTACACTCTTGACACAGTGGATCTGGGAATGTTGAATTCCCTAACGATTTCCGAAATGGCATGACCCATGCGTCTAGCTCCAACTAACATTCCGCGTTCAAAGTCTGTTAATTCCCGTCGTGAGAAACGTTTTCATTTTAAATGAAAGCTCTGCGAGTTTCTCATCACAAGAAAAATATTTTTTAAATTTAGAAATAGAGTTTAAATCATTCCTGGGGCATTATTTGACCTGACGCTCACCCGCAAGAGAAGAAGTTCAGGGATGGTAAGTTTTCGAGACTCACCCCCAGAGGAAGTGTACACTCCCGCTGAGCGCGCAACGTTTATTTTATAGTTTCTCATCACAAAGTTTTTAGAGCATTCCGATTTTCGGCTTATATTTTCAGATTCGGCTTAAAGGAGAATCAGATCTGACGGATCTATAATTATCTGTATTTAAATGTGTTAAATATTGTACGTCTCTTGGCATAATCTTCCTTAAATATTAATATTTTTTTTCTTTCTAATGCAGCTGACAAACACTTAAACAGCTTGGTCTTGGATGCTTTAAGCCAAGCGCTGCCCAGACGTACTCACTTTGCATTACCCAAGGGGCGCGTGTAACTTGAAGATAAGCCACGGACGCGGAGTAGCAATGCCCCAGCAACGCTCTACTATCCTATTAGACCGGGACGTACAGTTTAAAGTGGATTCCGAACCACTACAAACATCCATGGCACCGCCGGAACTCGAACCCGAAACCTTTTGTACCGAGCGCCAGAACGCTAGCCACTCGGCCATTCAGGCCCCTTACATATTAATATTGTACGTTAAATATTGTGCGTCTTTTAATCTTCCTTACCTTGCCAAAGATTTATTAAAAAATTTGTTTTTATAAGGTATCCCAAAATTCAGGTAATGGGTTAATAAAGGGTACAGGAGAAATTTTTTTAGAAAACAATTTGGTATACTCATTCTCCCCGAAAACCAAATCTGAAGGTCATTTGAAGAGAAATCTGCTCTTTAATTACCAAATATTTCAAACTATTTGGGATGTCTACTTAAATTTTGGGATTCCCTTATGGCCATAACGTGTTTGTTAAAATACAAAGATCTTATGAGTCGGACTACCTGATGGGAGTTTTCTCACATACGATACTCACATGCGGGTTAATTTCCCTAAATGTCCTCCCGGAAGGCAATACCCTCCTTCTCCAGCAACACAGAGCCGAGTCACACTTCTACTTACGGGTGTTCCATCACAACAGAGACTGCCCTTTCCCTCCTCCATGAGAACACACGAGTTCATGAACCACCACCAACTATAACTTATTCGATAATTCCTTTCAAATTAATTTTGCCACAGTATTTCATCCGTTATACGTCTCCGGCATTGTAAAACATCATACTATAATATTTGAATCCATAATTTTTTTTTTTTTTTTTTTTTTTTTTGTATCTCCATAACCGTTTATACCTCGAACGAGATACAGATATATAACTGATAAGTATCAATTTAATTATGACCACTAATCATATGCTAATTCAATACAAATATAAATTTTCAAAAGAGCAAAGGTCTTACAACAAAAAACATAGTATATTTTTCAAAGTCATTCGTTATAATAATTGGCTTTAAATTTAAATCATAGTTATTTGAATTAAATCGTGAAGGGTCACTTAAGGAAAGACCTTCATTTTCACTAGCTGATGAAATGTCAAAGAGTGAAAAATCAATTTGCCTTAAACTCAAACTGATGTAATTGATTTCGGTTCTTAAATAAGAATGTAATAATAACATGCTTTGAAATCATGCTGAAATATGTATTTAATAAGTGTTTTTTTTTTCTCAATTCGAAGCATCTTCAAATCGCATGAGGCCAATATTGCGCAAAAGCAATAATTAAGTATTCAGAACACAGCTAAATGCTATCAATCATGCATAAAGACAAGGCTGGTGGGTTTGATTTTGTTTTATTGACCATTTGCTATTTCGATGCAGGAACAAAATCCGGTTCCTCGGGTAGGATTAGACAGGCAAATTTTATTTGTATTTCGAAGAAAAAATTACAAACATCTTAGTCTTGTGAATAATAAAATAATAGCTTTCAAAATTTCTAAATAAAACAAACAAAAGGTAACGATGCTACCATACCAAAATTAAGATAACTTATTGCTGATAACGTATATAAGGATGAAATATAAAACATTTCAGTCAGTCTTTTAAAATTAAAAAAATATTTTTTAAAAAACCTTTTTTCATAAAATATCAAAGTATATTGTAATAATTTTGCATCTAAGAAAGTTGTTGTTGTTGTTTCTTATCCCACTTGGCTGGCCAAGCCCACATGGACTCATGATTGAAGGGGAAGGAAGCAGCTTCTGTTGTGATGGAGCACCCGTAGGTAGAAGCCTGACTTTTGCTCCGTGACGCTCTTACAGTCATAGAAGACCGGGACCTACGGCTTAAAGTGGATTCCGAACCACTACAAACATCCATGGCACCGCCGGGATTCGAACCCGAAACCTGTGGCACCGAGCGCCAGACACTCGGCCATTCAGGTCCCAAATTTGCCAACGGCACGCAGTGTTCCCAGGTGGTCACCCACCCAAGTACTGACCGCGCCCAATGATGCTTGACTTCGGTGATCTAACGAGAACCGGTATATTCAGCATGGTACGGCCGTTGGCTATCTAAGAAAGTAATAGAAACAAATCAAATTTTGTGTTTTTTAACGTATATTTAATTTTGCATTTAATATCCTTTATAAACACGCTGGATACACACACAGTAAAAAGAAATAACAATCATCTTTGTCTTGTGAATAATAAAACAAAGTCGTAATAAAATAATAGCCTTCCAAATGTCTAAACAAAACAAACAAAAAGAACGATGCTTTCATATTAAAATTAAGACAACGTCATTACCAACATATTTTTAAGGATGAAATAAAAAACATTTCAGTCTTTCTTTTATAAAGATATTTAAATGAAAACATTTTTGAAAAGATATAAAATTGTATTGTAGTAATTTTGCATCTAAAAAAGTAATAGAAGCAAACCAAAATTTGTGTTCTGTAACGTTTATATAATTTTGCCTTTAATATCCTTTATAAATAATTAATTTAGTGCCCGGCTCATGTATACAGTGGCAATGTTTGCCACTTTTTAAGCGTTAAGGCTGAAGTTCAATCCGTTGGCGCCTTTATTGTAGACACTGTTTCAAAATACGACGAGTCTCGATGGCTTTTGGGATGTTCATCATCTTGCCTCGTGAGTCAGACTAGCTGGTAGGAATTTTCCGGGTTTTCTCCCATACGATACGCAAATGCGCAGTAGTTCACCCTAAAAGTCCTTCCTGAAACCCTGTCCTCCTTCTTCAGCGACACTGTGCCAAGTTAGACTTCTATCTAAGGGTGTTTCCTCAGAACGGAAGCTGCCCCTTTTCCTCCATCCATGAGTAGACTACTTATGGGATGTCCATCCCGCATTGCAGGAAATTGAGGATTAGACACAGACATACCTAATTTCTTTAAGTTAGTATTAGATTTCAACCCCTAAAATCTATTTTATATATAAAAACTATAGAAAGATCAGTTCAATCTTTTTCTTCTTTAATGGCACAACAGCCCCATGGGGGGTCAAGACCGTCTGCCTACTGATAGATTCAGAAACATGAGATATTTTCTTTTTAGGGGGTAGGATTGTCAGCACTACGGCAACAGTCACATTAGACCAGAACCTACGGTTTAAAGTGGATTACGAACAATTACAAACATCCATTGCATCACCGAGACCCGAACCCTGTGGCACCGAACACCAGAGCGCTAGCCACTCGGTCATCAGGTAATGAACCAATGATTGAATCATCAAATGTATCAATCATTGAATCATCAAATGTATCAATCATTGAATCATCAATTGAATCACGTGCCATAAATAATGAAACCAAAAAAGTTACCATCAATCATTATTACATTCTCTTTAATCGGTTTCTTTACTCTGCTGTTTATCCATTTCCATCCCATTCGTGGTATAATGGCAGCATGTTTAATTGATCGGTGAATAATCCCAATTTGATTTGCACAATTTTAATCAATGTTTTAAAAAATGAGTACAGTTCATGGTTATTGGCATACATTGGTTATTGCATTTATTAAAGTTGCTTTATTAATTTTTACTGGGTTTTATTGCTTATGATACTCAAATGCAGCTATTGAAGTCCTGCCACTTATTATTATTCCCTTTACTATTGTAGTAATAACATTTGACAAACAGAAGCTGCATTCCACATTAAGAAAATACGAGAAATTCGAAGTCTTCACCTTTTTACTTTTCAATTTCAAATTCCTCAATCAAATTGAAGCTGAATCTTCTTGAACTATGTTATGGACACGTCATATCTCGAAGTGTGCTACACTCAGTCCAGCATATCAAAACTAGAAAAATTAGGACCACAAACACAAATAGATTCAGTGAAGAGTATGATACATCGTTCACGTCAATCTTGAGTTGTTCAGCGCGAATTTTTTATGTTCTCTAATAATATACAATTGCGCTTGCAACCACTCTTAAAAATAATAATATCCTATGAATTTCAATAATGAGGTCCTAAAAATTAAAAAGATTTTATAGATACACAGTTTAAGGAATTGATAAAGATACAAACTTAATGCACAGTTAAGAAAAAATTATATCAAGGTACAAGTGAATGAAAGGCTCCATACACACACACACACATATATATATATATGTGTGTGTGTGTGTGTTTTAAAACCCTTAAAAGAATTTAAATTCTTATAATTCAAATGAAATATTTTCAATAAATTTTAAATCTTGAAAGTAAAATAAATAAGTTTATAGTATTATTAGATAAACAAACAATGCGTATTGCATAGA